>PVJX010002814.1:0-120477 GCA_004027295.1 Dolichotis patagonum | reverse complement strand
TCTTCTAATTTTTTAGGTGTGTCTTCATTAGATATGTTCACTATTTCTTTCACTACTTTTATCATTTCTTCTTTTACCTGGGAAATTATTTCTGATTTGAGTTTCTCCATAGCTTCCTCGAGTTGCTTCTTTATTTCAGTTGATATCATTTCAGTCATTTCAGGTGTATGGCTTCTATTTTCTTCCATATACATGGCTCCTAGGCTTTCTTGGGATGGGCTGGAGATTTGAGATTGCCTTTTGGTCTTCCATTTTGTCATTTTCCTATATTTCCTTGCTTTGAGTAGTGTCCCACTGGGTGTATTGGGAATCACCTCCTCCACCCTCAGCTCCTGGGACTGAATGAATGTCAATGAGCTTGGCCCAGTCAGGTCTGAAGGACCTCCCAAGCCCAGTCCAGTGTTTCAGGGAGTTGGGCAGGAACTCAACTGCTGGGAGCACTGGTCTTAAACTCCCTGGGCCAGCGCCAGAGGGCTGAAAGTCCCCTTGCATGGTCCTGGCCTCCCAGACTGAAAGAAGGCTGCTGGGCGTGGTGCACTGAGGCCCGCCTTTGCTACCCAAACTACAGTAATGCTTGGGAGCCTGGAATGGTCCCCAAGTGCTCCTAAGAGATGGGAAGAAGCAGCCTGCATGTGCTGCGGACACCAGCGCCCCACAGACGCCCACAAACAAAGACACACATGAGAGCCAGCACATTCTGTGGAACCGCATTTCCCACCAGAGACGGGTTATGGCTAAGGGTCATGGAAGGCCCTCCTTCCCCGTGCAGAGCAGAAACCAATAGTCGGACACAAGAAGGGGGCAAGAATGGTACAGTGGACTTAACCCATCTCCCTCCTGTTCCACAGTGTAGCAGCTCAGTTATCTTCACTCATCAGACAGTGACCCACATTCAGAAGCTACAGGTATCTGGAAACACAAATAAAAAGATACAAAAATTGTCCTTGATATTCGGAAGAAAGCTCAGTGAAAGAAGCCAAAATAAGTCATAAACCTTCAACCCATTTCTGGTACTGCAGACAGATCCACTCACCCATCCTGGGCCTGGGTACATGCACTGGCACGATGTGTAACTGGAGCAGCAGTTTTCATGGTGTCCTAGGAACCCCTTGAAGATTCAAGTGGCACAAGTAACAGGTGCTATGCCTCACACCCAACCTCATATTCTTGGGGTTACCATCCCACACTTCTTAACAAACTGTTTAAATGAAGGCTTCTATGAAGAAAAAGCACTTGGAAATCCCTGACGAAGAGAATCAATTGCTCATTTCTAACCCTAACAACCTATGATTAGTCCATAAGACTACACCAACCTTAGCAGAAGCTTTTATGTGTTCCTCCGTGAGACCATTTTTCATCTCTAAATGTTAAATTACCATTGAAAAAGTGAAACTAGATTGCTCTGAGTTTTTCAGAAAGCTTTAAGTCTCCAGTAATCCTGATCTTAAAATTCTGCAATCATTTTGATTTTGGGTGTGACTTTCCATGGTCCTTCTCAAGCCCAGCCCTGCCTTTATAAGCCACCCTCCTTTGATAAGGTTCTGAGTTCCTCCCCTTTAACCAAGACCTGGGGGGACTCCCTACTGCCAGTCACTTCACAGCCGACCAGGAAGGGAGCTCTGGAAACAGTGCCACACGATGCTCTCATTTTTCCATTTGGAATCAAGATCTACCTCCCCTCCCAGCTGATATCCTCCCTGTGACCTTGAACCTGTATGCCCAGAATCCCTGGTTGATGCTACTGCTGGGCTGTAAACCCACTGAGATAAAAACAGGGCTCCTTCAGTACCTGGTGGGGTTCTCTGCATACATTTGATACCCAATAAATAAATATTAACCTAAGACATACATGACAAAAACTGCAGAGGTATAAGTCAAAGAAAGAACTGAATTCCACCATGACATTAGAATGTCAACATGGTTCAGTAATATTTTGATGCATAAATAGCATACATTCCAGAGCCTCACCCCCACAGTGCAGTCAGCAGCCACAGTTATTTCCCATGTTCTTTACTTTGACCCAGTGAGGCTCACTGGGGGCACCACCGCTGACTGTCACCTACCGCTGCTAATAAATGTCACCATTCTCCACCACCACACAAATCAATGAGATTATACATATAAACTTTATCAACCTTAGCCAGCCCCACAACCGAACCACAGCACACCAGTGATGATAATTCCCAGAGAAATCAGTGGACCCTTCTAAAGCCCTGACGCCTTCCATCTATGCAGTGCGTAGGCCTCTGTCCAGGATCTGATGGTCTCCTGAACCAGCAATGGGAAGGTCCCAGGAATCCGAGTGTTTTACAGACTGCCCCACACTTCACATCTGAAACACACTGTTTGTTGCAATTCTTCTCATTAGCTTGTCTCTGCTCTCGAAATATGAAGACCCTACGGCAGAAACCACATCTACCTTACTCTCTCTGGATAATCCCTCTGACCCTCGCACCATGCATGGCACATGGTAGTCACTGGATGACTGGTGGATAAGAGATAAACAACATCATGTGGTTCACCATTGTTGATACAGGGTGTAGTCATTTTTGTTGCGATGACAGCCTGATTCTGTAACGGAGATGTGAAAAACTACTTCATGAGAAAAGTAAAATAGGTACATTCACGGAGCCTTTTACAGCCATTGAATATTTAGTTTCTTTTCTGAATATTGAACAATCTTGGAGACATTCACTCCAAATAATCTTGGAAAAGAGCAGTGCACTCCACATAATCCAACTCTCAATATGCATTCGCTCATTGAAGTCACCCTCTAACAAAACAGAACAACATCTGGTGCTTATCAGAAGTCACGAGATGAGCCAGCGCTCTTGTCATCTTGTGTGCTGCATTTAGAGATGTCTTAACTGACCCACCATGTCGGGCACCTTCACAGCTGTGGAACGCGGCCAGCCCTAGCGCTCAGAGCAATAACCCTGCTAGCAGCAGGGTTCTGGAGTTTTGAAGTAAGGTACACAGTACATTGCATTAAGATTTCTTACTGAGGCAAAGACACACCACATTCTTTCACTAAGAAAGTGGTTGTGCATTTATAGAGTTCTATTTTGCCTACTGATTACCACAGACTCATGGGGAAAGCCCTCCCTTAGTAATGATGAAGGTCAAAGCAAGACAGAGCACCATATTAACAAGAGGATTGGAAGCCATGTCAACACCAGGATGGAGCACCACACCAGCAATGGGATGGAGCACCACACCAACAACAGGACACAGTGCCATGGTAGCACTGCGCTGGCACACCGGGTTAACAATAATAGTGCAAAGCACTGCACCTATACTGAGTGTCAGTCACATACCAGAAACCACCTGGGCACGCATGATGTCAGGTGGGTGAGAGGTGCCACCTGCCTCCCTTGCTGAGGAAGCTGCACACCGGAGAGAGGTGAATGCGGAGTTGGCAAAGGAAGAGCAGCAAAGCAGAAGCCCCGAGGTGGGTTCTTGGCACGGCCACAGCTCAGGGAGTGGGAACTGGGTGGGCAGGAGCACTAGAACGTCAGGGCTGAGACACAGGGTGGCATCATCCTCTGAAGAGCCCCGAGGGGTGCGGCCTTCCATGATGGCCCCACAGGGTGTCCCCGTGAGAAGGGCCATGACTGCCAACAAATGATGCAAGGAGTCATCTCACTCCCGCCTCAGCCACACACCGTCCACCCCTCACAGCTGCCTGAAATAATTACAAATAACACCAAAGCAAACACAGGTTCAGGACAAGCTGCCCAGCCTCCTCCACACCCAGCTCTCGGGCCTCCCCGTGGGCTCCGCTATGCCATAGGGTGCGTGAAGATAAAGTCACACCTACGAGGTGGGCTTGCCTCCTGACTTCAGTCACGGCATCAAACCAAAGACAGCTGGGGAACGGGGACACTGAGGTCACAGACAGGAAGGCTGGGTGGGGAGAGCTTGTCTTAGATTCCTCCTAGAGGGCAGGGATCTCACCAATTAGCTCGGGGCTCCCTGTGGATAAGCTGTACACACTGGCAGTAAGGTAACTGAGAACCAGCTGTGTCACCGCAGGCAGTGCTAAATTAGGCGTACAGAGCATCTTCAGTGGCTATTTATAGCATGGAGCCGGAGCCAACTAGAGCCAGGCCCAGGTAATAAGGAATGAACTGCAGGAGCATCGTTATCGGTGGTCCTCAGGGAACCAAACAGAAACATGCCTCAAGAGGGCTTTCAAAGGCAACAACAAATGTTCCCATGAAGATCCTCGGTCCAGACTAAGCCTGAGACACATTCAACAAGACATGCTTACATTAGATGCTGGCTGCTTAAACAAAGGAGTGTAAGAAACGGAAGTGAATACCTAGGGCACCTGTAGGGGAATACAGGCGGTTCTTTAGGAGATGAAGTCCAGTGCAGCCTTTATAATCCAACCAGGGGATGTGAAAGCAGAGGTGGCCTTCAGTGCACCCCACAGTGGACAGCCTGGGAGACAGAGGCCGCCTTGCAGTTCATGCTAACCCTGTGTTTGTGTGGAATCCTTTTCAAACACACTCACCCCACTCTGTCCATGGAGGATGGGGCTCAGGACCCCCACAGACACAAAAATCTGTGGGAGCTGAAGCCCCTTATACAAAACCCCAGAGTCCAGGCAGCTCACGTAGCCACCGTCTAAACCATCTGTAGACTATAGAACCCGAGACAGTGTGGGTGACACACAGACCACTTCTGCACTGCGTCTATGGGAATAATGGTGAGGGGAAAAAAGGGGACATTTTCAGTGCAGATGCAGTTTTTCCCCAAATATTTTCAGTGCACGCTTGGTTGAATCTGCAGAGGAACAGGAAGGTAGGGGCCCCGCATGACGGCCTCGAATAAAACCAAACCCCGTAAAACTGTCAGCCAATTTGGCCAAAGCACGTCAAATGAGCAGGTCATAGTGTGGATTTTTCTCATGTAGCTACCTTAGTGGAAATAAATCTGCCTACTGCTCACATGTATAAACCATATTTAAATAACACAGTAACAAGTTTAAGAACCCCCAAGGTATATGGGGATATACCTCCATGGCACAAGCTCCTCCCTGGCACGTGCAAGGTCGTGAGTTCAGTCCCAGGAAACTCCCAAGCTTTGAAAATCTGTTTTGTTACATCATTTACTACACACGGCTAGATTCCAAGAAGAGTACATTAAAAAAAAAAAAGAACCTAATGACTGATTACCATGCTTAAGGAAGTACTTTTTGAAATTATGAATTTAAATACATGCCAGGGATACATCAAAATACAGTCATTGATGCCTTTTAAGCATTCTAAGACACAGTAGCCTAGGGTGATGGGACACCATATTTCCATGTCTTTGGTCCTGGGACCTAGGGCCTAAAGACACATACTTAAATTTATTTCCAAGCAATCACTTCCTCTCTGTTCCAATTCTGTCTATGCAATGCTTTCTGGTGCACTTGGATTTCTGACAGATGGCTGCAGACTGAGGCCACAGTCTGGGGGCACTAGGTGGGTCAGTGACCCTCGGAGAGCTGGGACTGAAGTTGGCTAGACTCACAGGGAGGCTGGACCTCTGCCCCTCCATGGAGGATGCTGCCATCCCTCGCCAGCCTTCCCGCCTCTCCTTCCGGGTCCTCTACGTGGGCTTCCTGTTACTCAGGCTGGCACTCCCTTGTTGGGGTCCTTCCTGTTTGGCTGCTCACCCGGCCTCTTCCCACTAGATGCCAAAAGCAATGTCTCCCTGCTCCAGGATGCAATAGCCAAAGATGTCTCCACACATTACCAAATGCCCTGAGTTGGGGTCTGAGCAAAAGACAGAATTGCCCCTACTTGGAAACTACTGTTCTTACAGAACCCCATGTTCTCACTCCCACCATGCAGTGAGCTATAAGAAAGGTGGCTTCCCTTCCAGCCAAAGACTGTGAAAGCACACTGGTGGCAATTAATGAAAGTGGTCCTGTCTCCTCTCCCAGATACTGGTTCACCTAGGCACACCCAACACAATTCTGGCCAAGGAGAAGTCTGCTGCAGTAATCAGCTTTCTGTCACTATAATGAAATACCTGACACAATAAACTTATAAAGAGGAATGGTTTCTTTTGACTCACAGTTCTGGAGTCTGCAGTCCATGGTCACATAGAACTATGGCCTTGGGGCTCTGGTTGCCTTGTGGGAGCACACAGCAAAGCAAAAGCACCTGCCTCAGCCGTCAGGAAGCAAGACAGAAATAAGAAGTTGCCTGAGTCCCACAGTGCTCAACAGGGCACTCCCTAGTGATGCAGGGGCCTCCCACAAGGCCCACACCAGAAGGCTCCCCCACCTCCAGCTGTACTACCCCATTTAACACGTGGCCTTTGGAGAACATTCAGCATTCAAACTGGAGGGAGCAGGCTGTGGAAGGGCATCCTCCGGTGTGTATAAAACACCACACACGTGCACACACACAGAGGGGAAGGAAAACAACAGGATGCAAAAAAGGAGAGCCATGTGGATACTAGTTTGCTAGAGCAAACTAATATCCTTAACAAATACCTAATATGCCTTAACAAACTAATATGCCTTAACAAATACCAGCTGCTTTTGCAGCAGAAATTCATTTTCTTTCAGTTCTGAAGGCTAGAAGTGGAAGTTCGAGGTGTCTGTAGGGTGGTTTCTCCTTGGCAGTAGATGGCTATCTCCTTCCTGGGTCTTTTCATGGTGTCTTGGTCACCTTCTCATCACCACTAAGACACAATACCAGTCACCCACAGTTTAAAGGGGAAGAGGTTTATTATGGCTCACAGTTACAGCCCCTGGTCTTCTGGCTCCAGGGCAGAAATGGTAAAATGGACGAGCATGAGCAGAGGAAAAGCTGCTCAGGGAATGGCAGCAGGAAGCAAAGAGAGAGGGTGGAGCCAGGGAGGGAGATAAAGCCTTCCAGGCCAGGCCCTCAGCGACCCTCCTTTAACCCAGCCCCGCCTCACAGCAGCATGTCTGCTGGGGGCTCCTGTCATCTAGTCCCCCCCAAATACCTGGGGCTTTGGGGGGGCTATTTTGGATCTAACCCATAACCTGTGCTCCTCATCTGGGAGTCTACGTCCAAATGTCCTCCTGTCATATTGGTTAAAGCCCGCCCTAAGGACCTCATTTTAACTTATTTCTTTAAAGGCCTTCTCTGAATGTCCTACAGTTGCATTCTGAAGTACTACTAGGTACTAATAATCAACACGTGAACTTTGAGGGAAACACAATGCAGTGTCAAAGGAAAAAAGAAGCAAAAGGGAAGAGCAAGACAAGAAGGGGATGTTTGTGTGTGTTAGTGACTTCTTCTATAAGTGACAGAAATTAATAGTGAATAGTGAATTAAAATAGGCTTTTGTTCCTCACAGGAGCCTGAATAGGGGTGGTTCGCCAACTTTGGTTGAGTGGATGAAAAATGTCACTGAAGACCAGGCTCTTTCACTGCTTATACTCTGTCTCCTATGGAGCTTGCATCCTCACGCCACTCGCCTCCTGGTTTCAAGTTCACTCTTCTAACGCTAAGACAAGAGGACAAGGCTGCACCAATGGTCTTTCCCCTACTCCTCTCCTTTTCAGGTAGAAGTGAACTCTTTCCCCAAGGGTCCCCAATGGAGTTCTGCTTCCTCCCCACTGGCCCTAACTAGGTCATGTGCACCACGCTGGCTGCTGGGAACCTGGCAGAGCAAATATCGAACTTTCTAGAACCCCTTGGTGCTGGCAGCAAGCAGAAAGAGGCTCCTGCCTCTACCCACAGGAAGGAGCACGAGCAAGCGAGACAAAGAGAGGACAGAAGAAGAATAAAACGGGGCAGGGAGAGGCAAAAAAAGAAAACAGATATATCTGATTCATAACAAAATGCTGCATATATACAAAAGCGAAGTTTTCACACACAGCCCTCCCCCAAGGGACCCCTGCCTGGCTTGTTGATTAGCTACTTTCATATCCAACAGCTTGCTTCAGTGTTGTTATGATTTCTCATCTTTGGGCATAAACATGTAACATGTGCCTAACAACTGCTTCAGACAAGGAGCTGTGAGCGTGTTGATGGGTTCCGCCCGTGTGAAGCGTGGCCATGCTGTGCGCGGCTCAGGCCCAACATGGCGCCCCCAGAACAGCACCTCCCTTCAACGCTGACTTCCGCGTCCTTCTCTAAACCGGAAATTAAATGCCCCACCTTTTGTGCGTGCGCAACATTCCCCCAATCAACTGTCAAAACGTCACTCTGCCCACCCACTCCAAACTCCACCCTCTGTCAAACTGAATAAAAGCTCAGGCCTTCTTTGTCCACGCCTGGGGGATCTTGCACTCTACTGCAGCCCTTCTGTGCTGCCTTAAAGGTGTTTTTCTTTTGTCTGTTCTTTGTTGTTGCTTTTCTACCACACCAAGGAAAAACCTGTCATATATAAAGAACTGTGTGACCTGAACTTGTGACGTAACATTTGGCACACAGTAAGTTAATACTGAAGACCTGTTGAATAAAAGTAAAACCAATCCAGTTAGTCGTAGGAAAAGGAACAACCCGAAACCTCGTTAGGATTTCTTCTTGTAGAAACTTGTTGGAAATGCAAACTCTTCAACTTCAGCACAAACCTACTGAATAAGAAATAGGCAAAGTCAGAAATCTACACCACACAGGTGCTGTGATGCATGCTGCAGCTTCCGAACGTACACCCACACGCACACCAACCGCTAAATCATCCCTGTCCTCCATAATTTGAGGTGCACGTATCTTTATCACAAGTTTTCTTCTTCTGGGCCACAGCAATCATTTGAAAACACTGCTTGGTTCTAAGGTTCTTTTTAAAGATTTTAAATGTTCCATTATAAAATATTAAAATATGAAGAAAGGTAGAGGGGAAAAAACACTTAGGCATGCACTCCCGAAGTTGGGAGTCTGTAAAAGCTGTGAGTCCGGGCGCTGTTCTGGCCGATCCTTCCAGCCCTCTCGGCTCCTCAGTTCCTGGTCTTTTCCTGCCACTGCCTAAATCCCTGGGCCAAGACAACACAAGCATGCTGTGGACTGTAGACTCCAGCTGCTCTCCCGGAGACTGGGTCAGTGGTGGTTTCATTACCTGCAGGCTCACCAGGCAGCAAGGGTTTAGGGCCGGGCTACCACGGGAGATTTTTGGGAGTGAACAGAACTGTCAGCATGGGTGCTTCTCCCCTGAAACGGAGCTCTACACTCCTAAACTAAGAACTCCCACTGTGAGGGTGCAGAGAGTGGATGGGATCCAGCTCTAGTAGGCATTGCGTGGGAGAGCTAAGTTCTTCCTTGGGCGATTGTGTGGGCTGCTTACTCTCTTGGTAACTTTTATTCCATCTGTAGAAGGCCAGAGAATCCTAAATGTATACCATTTGATGATAATGTTATCACACAGACTGTCGGTCACTGGCCACACTCCCAACAGCCAGCACACTCCGCAGGGCACTGTAGACCTGACTGAAAGCTAATGACATGCGGACAGCAGGACACTGGCAGAGGCAGGCCCAGGATCCCACGCAGGCCAAGGGTGGCCAGTGTGCAGTTGGAAGGAAGCCACTTGAAGCAGCAGGCTGCACTTGATGTCTGTACTGCACCGAGCTCTTTGAGAAAGTCACCGTATAAAAAACAAAGGTCACCTGGACTAAAGTGTGAGTGACCTTAATAGTGACTTGGCTTCTGCTCTGCCTCAAGTTCTTTAAATCACCAAGGGACAGGAGCAAAGACCTCAGGGCTTAACTCGGCCTGTGGACATCACCTTAAGGAGCCCAGAGAAAGAGAGCGGGGCCTGAGGCTCTGGGTGCTCTGTGAGCCCCTTTCTTCAGTGTAGTAGGTAGTTTGGGGTTCCCTGGGGGAGGTGTAGATGGTTATTTTGGGGATGACAAAAACCTCCTCCAGAAAAGCCATCCTCATGCTACAGTTTTGGAGTTGTGCATTTCAAATAATCTTTACTTAGAAAACTCCTAGAGTAATATACTTTCTATTTTGTTACCACTTGGGGTAGAAGCGCAAGTGGCATTTAAAGGGAAGCAGCCTTTGGCATTTCTTAACACACTAAAGTGTGTTGGCCTGGTTCTACTTTCATACCAGTTTTCCTTCAAGTTTCTCGTGTACCCAGCAACGTCACGGCCCCGGGTTGCTGACTATCTGATACACTCACACATGCTAGCAAGGTCTCCTGCTGCCTGGCTGGCCCTCGGACACCCCCACCCCCACCCCAGCCAGCACTGGTGATTCTGGGACAGGGGAGCCTGAGTGGCCAGGACTCCTCATGTGGCCATTTCAGGACAATGCCTCTCCGACTTTACGATACATCAGAACCCCCAGGAGCATGTTTAAAAAATGAATAACTGACCCATATACTGCTGACTCAGGAGCTCCAGGATGAGGCCTAAGAATCTGCATTTCAACCAAGTCTGCAGGGGATGAAGCTGGTTTGGGGGCTGCCGTTTGAGAGCTTCTCTTCTAGGTGCTCAAGGTGAAGGAGAATCTCCCATGTTTATCCATAAGCAGTGATTTTTTTTCCATACTTTTTTCCAGATATTGTCTTTCTTTCTCTCTACTAATACAATACACCCAGCTTCAAAAGCACAGCAGGGTCTAGACTCTTTTCAGCCGGCAATGTCCCCGAGATGCAGTTTTCACTGATAAAAAGCAAGCAGAAATCGCCAGGAGGGACTTCCAGAGAGTCCTGTAAGGACATTTGCATGACTGTTGCTTATCTGTACTTCCACCAACAAATTTATCCCACAATTTACTCATGTCCCTGCTCCTTGTCCGTTAGTGGAATGCAGACTTAAGGTGGGAAGAGGTTTAGATGAGTAAACACTAAGGATGCAGGAGAGGACAGAGGTGCTTTCTCCCTGAGGGCGCCACAGGCTGCTCTGTGAGCTGTGGACAGACTGCCTCTGATTGACTAAGAAAGGGAAAACATTGTCTGGAAGTTTATATTGATTTTAGCCAGTGAACTTCTTCACCAGTGCCTCCTGTGGTAAAGACCAGTGGTAGATGCAAAGATGGGGACTATCGGGTGCATTTCCTGCCTTCAAGGAGCGAGGACCCAGTTGCAGACAGGAACGGACGTGACTCCCAGTGAACACAGAGCCCACGGGGTCTGCAGATTAACAGCAGCTAGAACGTTCTGAGCTACCGTGTAGGAAAGATTCATATCAGGAAGTATGAGTCTGAGCTGAGGGATCTCGAGATAAAAGAGTTTGAGCCCGAGTGTCTAAGCTCATGAGCCCACGAGGACTGCCGTAAGAAACAGGGACCCTCAGAAACAGCTTGAGCTGGGAAACGTCTGGGTCTGCAGTAAGAAGGGAAATGGTGCCGAGTTATAGAGGTGCAAATACAAATGAAAAGGAAGTAGGACAAAAGTCTAGGAGAGGTCATGCCTTGAGGAAAAAGAAGAACATTCCAAATTTAACACAGAGACCTAGAAAAACAAGTGAGCAAGACAAGTCCGTGGCCCTTACGGGGGTGGGGGGGCAGTCATCTGAAAACCCGTCAGAGCCAGGGAGCCTTGTTTTAAGAAAGCAACACAGGCAAAGCAGCTAACACAGACGCTGTTCTGGTTTCAGGAGCAGCAGGGAAGCCAGGGCCCCAGGGTCTCCACAGAGCACCAAAGAGCTGCCGGGACCAACTTAAGAAGTGGTGGGGATGACGAAGGGGCTTAGATGCCGTGAAATAATTCAGCCATGAAGGAGCAACAGGGACTTGAAAAAAGCAACACTTGGTCAGTCAGGAGATCTGAATTCTAAGTCTGCTGAAGTTTAACTCTGTTTGCCACAGATACATATTCAGGATGCTTCCCAGACAATCTATGGGTTTTTTTCTTTAAAATTATTCATATTTTGGGTTTCTCATGCAATACTGAAGCTTGTGTGTCCGATTTATTTCACTTAACATTACGGTCTCGAGGTGCATCCCTCTTTATTACAGAGCAATACTCCATTGTGTGTAAATGCCACATTTTCTTTATCCATTTGCCTGTCGAAGGATATATAGGCCGCTGCTTCCAAGATTCAGTTAGTGTGAGTTCTGCTTCCGGGGTCAGAGGTACTGGGGAAGGTACAGAGGTATGCAGGTATGCGTGTGTAATCGCAATACAATGTCTTTAACTCTTTGAGGAGATACTTAGAAGGAAAAGTGTCATATTGAAACCAACTAAGATTTTTAATATTTAATTGCTTTTTGCTCTTGAAAGTTAGTTTCTCTGCCTCAATCTCTTTCGCACTTTCTGTTTTAAAGAATAAAATCTGTGATATTCACTTTGACGTTTTACATATATCTCATGGCAACAAAGAAAAGAGAAAGGTAAAATCCAGAATAGAAAAGTGTTTTTCTATAACATTGCCTTTATTAATTTTATAACAAATGAGAATTCAGAATGTAACTTAAGAAAAGCTGAGAATTTATGACACTTTGTTTTTTTACGAAGTAAAAATTATATGTGGATAACTTAGCATGAATATGGAACTCCTAATTTACAACGTTCCCCATAATAAATTTTCAGTTGATTATTCATTATGTCATTCTATAAAAGGACTTCATTTCTCTGCCCATTTTGTAAAAGGGAGATCAGAAACACAAAGAAAAATTCAATTATCACAACCCAGTGATGGCAGTAATTTGCCCGGCAGCGTTAACGTAGGAAAGGAAGGTTCTTGTGTTCTGATCTTTCTAAAATTAGCCACCTGTGATAGGAAGCATCATTCTGTCACAAACCTGCCTCACCGGAACAGAATTATAAGTGAGCAGAGACAAGTCGTGTCAGTGTTTATCTTTGCTGCTATGATGGTCACTGAACTTGAAAGGAAAAGCTACACACAAGGCCAGGCTCTGAGCGGGCACAGCGTGTTCCTGTGGTAGACAGAAGCCTTTTCTTGTGGCTCCCTAATTATTGTGTCATTCAGGAAGTTCTTCCACATTCAATAACGCCGACTGAAAAGCCTTTTTCTCAGAGACAATTGATGTAACGTCCTTTCCACATCTGACCAGCCATTCCCTTGTTACCTCTGAAGAAGACCCCACACTCAGCATGTGCTTACCTCTATGTCCTCTGGGCGTTACCCAGAAAGATCCTGTGCTGTTTCGTGTATGTCCTGGGCTTCTGAAAGTGTCAAAGGCATGTCACAAGCACCGGGTCAGGCTCTGGTCTGCATTTTATCTGGAATCCTGTTTTCCCCTGCACCTCTGACCCTGGAAGCACTTTCTGGATGGGACAGACTCAGTATATCCTGAGAGAAGGGACTCACACACAGCTGGGACCCCCAGGTGATTGGCTGAACCAGTAACAGCTCTCTAACAGATTCCAGTTTCTTCAAACAGAAAACAGAACAGAGAGAGCCTGTGAAGGAAACAAAAAAAAAGCTACATACTTATTGTAAAGAACTCCGGGAGGTGAATGCCTACCCTGAACACAAGGTCACTTGGGGGAGAGGAAGGCATAAGGCTCTGGGTCATGGGAGAATTCTTGTATGTCTTAACAGAACAAAACAAAAATAAAACAAAATAACTGTCTTGAGACATTATAAAATGGATGATAAAATTTTGGAAGACTTGGAACACTGTGCACATGTGTTGTTACGTGAACTGCCTTAAGTTATATCCTTGTACCTTCAAATATGTGTGAACCAGAGGGGAGAAAACATGCTCTTTTGGTTTTCTTTGTTAAGTTACATCATAAATCTATAATACAAAACATGACAGCTTTAAGGAAAGCAGCAACAACAATAATCACCCCAGTTCTGAGATTAGAAAGTCATTTAATGAGTCGACCTAGAGCCGCTTCTCCAAGAGGATCCAGCAGGGTGTTAATAGGGTTCACCAGAGACAGGAAATGTTTCATGGCAAAGCACATTTTAAAAATACTGAATTAAAACTTCTTGTTCCTTATTTTTTTTTTTTTTTTTTTTGCTTCAAAGCCATTCAAAGCCTTGCATCTGTTGTAACATGCATAGCAAATCTCAAAACTGGAGCAAAAATAGAAAACGTTTCCCAAATTTATTTGGCCACAAAAGCCTTTTATTTATGCTGAATCTTGTGAGATTAATATTCCTTGGCTTACATTCTAGGAAACGCTGACCTAGATGACAAGACAAATCTGTGATTTCTATGAGAAAATAAGGGAGTGAGAGAAGAGAGGAGGAAGGAAAGAAACAACAAAATCCAAAATCTGAGATAACTGAAGTTGCAAGAATCTTACGAAATCATTGTTCATATATTTCAAGGTGAAAGGAAAGAGGAAAGTGTATGTTATTCTAACTAAACATTTAAATAATACAGTGTTTCTGGGATTTAGCTCAGCAACACAAGTCCCTGCCTGGCATGTGCAAGGTTGTGAGTTCCATCCTTGGTACCAAAACAAACAAACAAACAAAATGCAGTGTTATAAAAACCTTCAGCACCAGTACCCGTAGTCTACCCTACCTTTCTCATTTGCCACATCGACTTTTTAGAATATATTAAAAGTAAAAAAAAAAAAAAAATGATGGCCAAACAATGTGGAGGTTATAAATAACCACATTCTGAATTGTATCACCATACCCTAGGTTGTCCCCCCTGCATGTAGGTAAATTGCAAATACCTTATAGTTTTCTCTGGGGTCATTTGGAGTCTCCTGGGGAATTGGGGTTACCACTGATCACACTAGACACCATGGTAAGCACTTAGACACTTTACGCATTTAATCTCTGCAATGACTCAGAAAATCTGGGTGTTGATTTTAGTGCACAGTGCTATTGTCTGAATGTGCTCCTCTAAAATTCATGTACAATTCTGATGGTATTAAAAAGTAGGGCCTTTTGGAAAATGATATAAGGGCTCTAACCTCATAAGTAGGATTAGTACCCTGATATACAGGTCAAAGGAACTGCTCTGGACCCTTCTGCAAGTAGGTTGTCTATGATGCCAAGCAAAAGGTCACCATCTATGGAAGAACAGGCCCTCATGAGACCAAATTTGTCAGCACCTTGATCTTGAACTTCCTGACCTCCAGAACCGTATGGACAATACATTTGTTCATGAATTTCCCAGTCTAAGGTATTTTGTTCTAGCAGCCTAAACAGATTGAGACATGTAGAGAATGTGTTAATCAGCTCTCTGCTGTGGCAAACTATCCAAGACAGTCAACTTAAAGGAGGAAGGACGGGTTCATAGCTGCAGAAGCCTGGGGCCTGTGGGGAGGAACAATATCCTGGGGAGGGTATGGAAGAGCAAAGCTGTTCATTCCATGGCAGCCAGGAAGCCAAGGGGGAGACAGGCAGGAGGCAGCACCCCAACACCACCCCCGACGATGATCCAGCTGCCCCCCCCACCTCTAAAGGTTCCACCGCCTCCCAGTAGCACCACAAGCTGGTGCGTATGACTTCAGCATCTGGGGTTCTGGGTGACATTTAGGCCCAAACCATAACGGATAAGGCAGTGTGATCTCAGGAGGCGTCAGTCAATGATCCCAGAGGAGGAGTCACATCTACCCAATCACAGGCCCTCCTCTACTGCACTGCACTGTATGTGCCTTTCACTTCCTTACTCTCCTAAGTCTTCTGCACTCAGTTCTCAATTTCTGGACTCTATAATGCCCTGAGTCTCATGTGCAGGCTCTGTTAGCTTTGGAATCTTGCCTTTCATACCTGAAGGAAAGTTTAGCTCATCCTGTATCCCAGCCATTTGGCTAGAGATATACCAGAGCAAGAAGGGTCCGAGAGCCCAGGCCACACACAGCAAGTGACTCATTCCCATTTAGTTTTTATCTTTGAGACAAATTGACAACTAGATATGACTTAGCAGAGATCCAGTCATGAGGAGATGTGAGGGGATTTGGTGTCTAGAAAGCCCAGAACGTGTCGTGGAGACAGTCCTTGCTGTACTGGAGCAGTATCAATGCCCAGCATCCAGGCAGAGGGGGCCACGCAGGAAACAGCTGATGCACAGTTTGTAGGGGTTGGACCTGAACCCGAGGAATGTGGGCTTACTGTCTAAACAGCTGACTGCTGGTGAGTTTGAAAAGTAAGCCCGATGATACTTGGTACGTTCATTTTCTAAAAGTCAGAAAATTTAGATTTCTACATACATTTTTGAATTTTTAGATTGTACATGGGCCATACAAAGTAAGTTTCTTGAGAATACAATGCAGTAGCTGAGAACATCGCCGTGCAATATCTGCGCCCAACCCTTACAGCATCACTTGCCACCACTTCACTACTCTCTGCCTCAGTTTCCATCCACGCAAAATGAAGATAATATTATATCTACCTCAAAGGGGTTTATGAGCATGAAGTGAATTAACGTCTGTAACACGCTTTCAGTGGTACCAGGCAGTTATTTATGTGCTAAACGAGTGTTTAAAATAAAAGTTCTAAGACCACGTCCCCAGTAATCCTGCTGTGGGCCTGGTGGCAGATATATTAACATTTCTCACTTGGGCTTAAGTTCACTGGGATGGAAAGACATTTGGGAATGAAATATGCAAGGGTAAATGGGGAGAGATAAGAAACCATCACTGTGACATTTATGGTGGCAGAGTCTAACAGACAGATCAAAACATTCCAGCACTAAAATCTGACAGTTTTATGTGAAAATGAGATTTGGGGAGATTAGCATGTATTTCTGGCTGGTGTTTAATAACCCTCCACAAGACAAGGGCAATGCTGAACGACAGCAAGGAAAGGCTGCCTGCTATGCTCAAGAAGAAGCAAGGCACGGTTTCATTTTCCTCTTTTGACTGAACTGAGCTGACTGCAGGTTTGCTGGGGACTCACAGGAAAGTTAAGGGTGATGGTGAGGGAACTGGTAGATGAGGAACAGCTGACTTCCAGCCTCCTCCTCTCTGGTCTGAAACCATCAGCAGCCCAGGAAACCCACCCCACCAGCCCCAAACCCCTGAGCTCCCTCCCACCAACACTGTAAAGCAGAGAAAATGAAGCCCATTTGAAACGCAAGCCCTTACACATCACAGCCTCGGGAGAGGGCTGTCTGACATATGGGAGGCACAGGAAGCCAGCAGGACATGTAGGAACAACTGCTGCTTTGAGGGTTATAAATCAGAGACCTAACATCTGCTCTGGCCCAACAACCAGCTTGAGCTCCATAAAACAAGGGCCAGAAAGAATATTAAGGAAACGAATACTGTCGCTCCACTTGGTGTTTACCCTGAAGGCCGGAAGCCTTCCTGGTGCCAGGGAGGGTCTCTTGAGTTCCTGCAGCCCAGTCGTAGCAGGTGCTGTCTGGGGTCACTCCGATGGCCGTGGTGGAAACACTTAGTGGCTGAGACCAGGCAGGAGAGCTGTCCAGAATCCAAACGGCCTCCCCGCCAGGCCAAACGCTTCTCACAGTGACGCCCATCTCACTCGGCTTCTGATCCACTCTCAAACACTTCAGTACCTTGCAGCCCAACACACCAAACAGGACCCGGGGAACACCTGCAGTCCCGAAGGTGCCCTCCCTTTGCTGCCCCTGTACTTTTCTCTCCCACTCTCTCCCTCTCCACCTCCCTCCTAGCCTGCAATTTACCACCTCATTTTGTATTTCTCCGGTCTCGCTTTATTTTCCTTGATGCTTCAATCCTTCTAGTATGAAACCAACAATCTTTGAGTAGTTTTCTTAATTTCAAAGCTGTACTTTTATGCTGAATAAACATATTCCAGTCTCTATGAAAAAAAATTGTTTAAGGGCCTTATGCCCAAATGCAGGCATGACATGGTTATTATCCTATCCTAGAGTTAACAATGTATGTTGATCAAAAAGCTTTTAAAACAAAAATCATAAAGTAGCTATGGTTTGGGTAAGGTTTGAATGTTTCCCCAAAGGTTCATGTGCCAGAAGCCTGCCCCTCAATGTGGTAGAAAATATAAACAATGGGGCCTCAGGAAGATGAGTGGGTCATTTTGGCTCTCCTCCTGGGAGAATGGACGTAGTTCTTGCAGGTTGCTTCCTGCCATCTCGGGTTATTGCAGGAAGAGCCGGCCTGGTTCTGGGCCCACAGACTGCCCATCTCACCAAGTCATTGCCCCTGGATGTGCTCCTCCCATGGAGTTGTCATCTGCCATCAGGCACTCACTAGAGGGATCACCCAATCTTGGACATCCCGCCTTTAAAAACTGTGAGCAAAGTAAACTTCTCTATTGCACAGCCTCATGTATTTTGTCACAGTAACAACAAACAGACTGATATAAGGTGTCAGATCAAGACTGACCATCTAGGAATTTGTGACATTCATTTCTCTTAGATGATAAACCCTAAGACAACTGACAAGGAACAAACATTGTTAGGCACTAAAGGACAGAGGTTAGCACCACAGCTGCTGTGCTGGTGCAGTGGGAAGATGGGCATGTCCCACACCTGAACCACAGCAAACGTGTGTGGTGAGAAGTGAGCCCAAGACCTTGGATGCACAGATCAGGGCCCCCTGGCAAGGCTGCCAGAAGGAGAGAGTAGTTGGAGAAGACACCTGGTGACCACTCAAGCTGAGCATGGAAACGAGTGTCAGGCAGGCAGAGGGTGCTGGCTCCCCTGACAGGGAGAATGGTCACAAAGTAGTGGACAAGTTGTGGCCATGGTTTGTTCCAAGAGCATCTAGTATGGAAAGTGATGGGAAAAGAGGCTGGGAAGGGAAGTCAGGCTCAGATCACAGGCATTCTGAGTTTATTGTAAAGGCAACTGGGAGCTGCTCAGATATCCTAGTTCTTGGAGGAGGCAGGTGTAGGACACAGAGGCAGGAATATCTGTCAGGAAACAATTGTGGTGTAGGTGAAAAATATAAAAACAAAACTGAAGGCAGTCATTCTGGGGGTGCAATAGAGAGGTGGGTGTGGGGAACGTTTACAAGAGGAGGGTAGGACACTTGGCTATGAGACTGGTTATGTGCAGCAAGAGAGAGGGAGTCCAGCACGGTCCAGTCATCTGCACTGGCGTGGCAGAAAAGGCCACCATCTCCCCTATCGGATTCTCCTCTCTCCTGAGACACCAGAGGGTGAACCTCTCCCCTCTTGCCGTTGGGCAAGAATATGTGACGGGCTCATCAATGGATGTGAGCAAAGCCATATGTATTGCGTGGGGTGGAGCATTTGGTTGTGGATGTGAAAACACTGGTTTAGGCAAACTTAAATATGACAGTTCACATAAATAAGGAAAAATAGTGAGCCTAAACAAATTATCCTTTGTGATACAAAATGTTCCTCCTTACCTAGGTTCAAAGAGGTCCTGGGAAACCAAGGTCATCCTAATGACAGTCTTGTAACTTGCTGCCCTCCACCAGCCAGATCCAGTCCAGACTCATCACAGCTGTTCACCGTGCTACATCACAACTCATACACTCTTTACCAAGATATCTTGACATCCCTGCCCCCATCATCTCCTGGCAAACCCCTGCTTTCAACAGCCAGTTCAGATGTCTGCTTTCAACGAAACCTTGACCCGTTAGCCACACCCCCAAGTAAGCCATTCCTTCCAGTGAGCTTATACTTAACAACACTTCAGTGTATCTCTGTTAATCTGTTTTACATCATCATCATCATCATCATCACTATCACCATCATCAATAGGATCTCTCCATGTAGTTCAGCGTTGATAAAGTGACTAAGACACACTTCGGAGTGTAGTGCTAAGGAGTGAAATCTGATTTCACCTTCCATTATGAGAAGGTAATGTCAAAAATTAAAAAATCAGGAAACAGCAGTGTAAAAAGCAGATTGTTTGGAAATACAGAGGTAGTGGTGGGTTACGACTGGTTTGCACCGACTCCTAACAGCTGTTAAATTTTCAGGTATGTTGTGAATGGCTTCTTCAACATGGTCATTATTAAAAATTAAATTATACCAACTTAAAGTTAAATAAGTTATATTCAAGTCAAAGTTAACCAAACTCACCTCTCCTCTTGAAGGGAAAAGTGAGGCACAGATTCAACCCAGTCCTGCCACGCATGAATTTGCTGCATGGACTTCATCCCAGCTGGGTTCGCATGGATTTCCAGCTTGGAACTCCAGAAGGTGGCCCCTGGGGCTGCTCTACGGCATCAGGGTGCGGCAGTGGCAAAGCTCATACAGGGGACTCGGATCCTCTGGGCTTGCACTCTTGTAGGATGAGTGGGCAAGAAAGATGCCCTCTCCTGGCCTCAGGGATGGCTCTCTGTGAGGCCTGTTAAACTCTGCCAACCTCTGGCCCATTGCGTGTCTGGCTCCCCTGGCTGGGCTAGGATCCCCCCATCCATCGGCTCACAATATATACAGAAATGCTGAAGCAGGGTGACGGAGAGCAGAGGGAACAAAAGACTTCTGGAAACCCAGGACAGTGCAGCCCCAAGCAAAGCGAAGTATTTTAATACCATATTGTGACATTAAAAAATAAGTCAGACTCAAAGTATACCAGGGCTCTACTTCAAGGCAAATAAACATGAAACTTTCAGTCTAAAAGAATAATTAGCTTCCATGGCAATGAGTCATCAGGCGGGGCTCGGCTGAGAACCTGGGGTGAACAAGCACCTCTGCTTTCTAGTGTCCCCCCGCCCGCCTGCATTTCCGGCCGGCAGGACCCACGTGTGACTCTCCGACGCCAGGAGCCGGGCAGGCGCATGCAGACACCTGTGCTCACCGTCCAGGGTGCTATGGTCACTGCACGTGCACTCAGGTCTCAGCTCGGCACCGAGGCTGCTGCTCTGGTCTGTGTTAGTCTTTGTTCCCCCGGGGAGTGCTGCGCACACAGAGGACACAGTCCTCACCCTCGGGGGGGTTCATAGCCATTGAGGACTTTGGCACAGATCTGTCCCAATTATGATCACAGGCATAATTCCTTGACTTTGCACATGGACCCACACCTAGACCTACCATAAGTGTAAACAAGACTGTCACCTCCCTGCTTCACCAATGTTTCTTTGTATATTTTTGTTTTGTCTTTTTGAGACAGGGTCTCGCTATGCAGTTCTGTTGGTCTTGAGGTCACTTTGTAGCCCCGGCAGGCCTGGAACTCACAACGATCCTCCTGCCTCAGCCTCCCGAGTGCTGGGATTACTGGCGTGCACCACCATGCCTGGCCTTCCTCTGTAGGATTTTAATGGTCACATCTGGCCAAACAACTCGATGCTACTGTGAATTGAAATCAGTAAGAAACAACGTTTTACAGATATTATCACAATATAAATTCATGAGGACCTAAGCCAAATTATAAAAATTTGATTTAGATACAGCTTTTCCGGAACAGTTACTGCGTAGGTTGAAGTATATCCTCAGATGGTGACGGCTGACATGACGGTGCCATTTCAGGAGCTGAGTGGACTTCCTCTGTAAGTCCTCTGGGGCTGCAGGCACAAGGCCTGCATTTGGGAGCTGGATCTAAATGAACCAGGTCTGCTTCATTCTGACCTTTCATAGGCTTGAACGTTCTAAGTCTGGGACAAAAGTTTGAAAACATTTAGCATTTACTTTACCAAGCATTGTTTAAAAGTAAACAGTTCAAATGACAAGCAATCACTAAGGAGTGACTGGCTTCTATCTGCATAATAGATAAGAAGCACAATTTTGATTAGACTTTTAAAATGAGAAGTATCGGAGTGCGAGCCTGGCTCACTGGCTACCGTCACCTAGCAGTTCTTCCCAGCCCAAGTTTTTCCCAGCAGGGACAAGCTCAGAAGGGTCCGGTCGTCCCCCTCCGCTGGCTCACTGGGGTCTTCACCTGTGGCTCCAGAAGCCTTTCCCAGCCTTCTCCAGCAGTTTATGCCTTGTCGGAAAAGCACAGAGGGTAATCCGTGGCAGCTAAGCACTTTCCCACATCACACCGCAGCTGATCCTTCCAGGCCTTATTTCAGGATGAGGCGGGAGTGCGCATCTTGCCATCTTCCCTGGTTGAGGGCCCTGGTTGAGGACCTCAGGGCAGGTGTGGAAGTGCCCATGGTGGCCACTCGAGGCTCTGGCAGGCCCAGGCTACTGTCCTCTCCGAGGTCTGTGCCAGCTGCCAAGCCCCACACTAGCATCTTGTCCTCTCCCTTATCCCTCTGGTGGGACACATGGGCCTGAAGAAAACCAGAGCCTATCTATCACTTGTGACTATGCTGCTGTCAGCCTTGAGTTCGCCTGTGGCCACCAGAGCCACGCACTGCGTTTGGACTCCAGTCCTGCAGCGCAGAGTAAGGCTTCCACCCCGTGTCAGCCTGGCCTCTGCCAAAGCCCGGCTTTCAGATTTTGGATAAGTTAGATTGGATTCCCCTTCCCTTTCCTTTGGAACATTTTAGAAGCATGTTTCTGGGGGGTGGGGAAGAGAGGAAGGAAGGAAGGAAGGAAGGAAGGAAGGAAGGAAGGAAGGAAGGAAGGAAGGAAGGAAGGAAAGGTGATACCCAGCCGTCCTCGGTTCTGCCCTGCTTTTCCCCAGCCAGAAGGACTGAGGCCAGTACTCCATGCCATGACAGGTACTCAACACAACAGGGGTCAGACCTTCAGGGAAGACTCAGTCGTTCTGCTGAGTGGAATCAGCTCCTTGCCTGTCACGTACATAAACATCACACCAGGTAAGTATTAAAGGCCTGAAAGATACACAGCCTCCGTGAGGGATCCGAGCACCCTGGCCAGGGTGGAGAGGGCTCACTCAGATGGAGGAGGAGGAAGGACACCTGCGGAGGGCGGTCCAAGCCCAGGATGATGTAGGGCATCTCTAGAACATGACAGTTGGTGAGAGAGAGAGAGCGAGTGTGGACCAGGGGTTTAAGGCTGGGGAGGGGGTTTTAGGTCTGATGCCAGGCTCCAAAGCCAGGCAGGGGAGTCAGAATCACGGCAGGACTGGTGGGGCCTGGGCCTTTGGGTTCTCAAAGCTCCCAGGTGGGCCTGAGGTGCAGCTATGGTCAGGCACACGCTGAGTACAAGCTCCGTTCACGCTGTCCAACTCAGGACAGGGACACACTCAAGCAAGCCCTCACACTGGCTGCCCTGTGGGGCTGCGGTGACCAGCGCTCTTCACTTTCCAAAGGATCATTGCAAAATGCACTGATGTTCAGATTTTTTAATTATTACAGTAATAAAACATATTTACAAAAAACAGTGGTGCCAGGCGTGGTGGGTAGTGCACGCCTGTAACCCCAGCACTCGGGAGGCTGAAGCAGGAAAATCATTGTGAGTTCTAGACCAGCCTAGGCTACAAAGTGAGCTCAAGGCCAGGCTGAACTGTACAGTGAGACTATGTTCCCAAAAGACAAAACAGCAGTGGAATAGGTGTGTTTGCAGGGAAGGGCAATATACTGAGTATTTTAAGACAATGTGTCTTTTGCTATAATACATTTAAAAATTTAAGTATTCACTATTTTTGATCATACCTCACTGATTGTCAAACACAAATGTTACAGAGTGTCTCCAGCCACCCCATTTGCTGGATCTGGCACCATGCCTCTTCTGGTTCTTCCCCAAAGTCAAAATGACCATGCAAAGGAATTGTCTGGAATCGGTTTGGGACATCGAGGCAGACACTCACACAGAGGACTCGCAGGACTGCTTCAGCAAGTAGCATCCCAGAGGCCCTGGGCTCAATCTCCCCACAAAACAAAACAAGCAAGAAGAGCCCTACATAACCTGGCCCCTTTCTGCTCTGTCCCTCCAGCCCACTCTCCGCCCCAGCAGTTCTGAGGCCCCTGTCACAGGTCTCCCTGGCCAGTGTGGCCTCCTCTGACAGCTGCCCGGCCCCCCGTCCAGGGTCACCTTTGCAGCAGATGCAGCCCCGGCCTCTCTATCTGCAACCCTGTGCTGCCCCCACCACCTGTCTTCCTACTTACCCTCCCTCCTTGGTGACAATTACTACTTAAAATAGCATGTCTTTCACTTACCGAAACTGTTCAAGTATAAAATCCCCAAGGGCGTGACTTCTTGGTGTGTCCTGTTCACAGTTGTATCCCAAGGGCCGGACACAGGGTAGGAGCTCAAGAAATATTTGTGAATAACAAAACGACTGTGAGACTTCCTAGAAATCTCTGCAGACATTTTGAATTTTACCTTAATGATAGGAACTTTGATCCTTTTAGATTCTTAATTCACAAAGATAGGGGATATTGATTTTGGTGTTGATCTTTAATACTTTGTGAATTTTTAATTTTTGTGTTTCAGTGGAGTAACTTTACTTGCAGCAGAATTTAATTTCAGACTATTGTGTCTGGGTGAAATTCATCCTGGGAGCGGGTTTACACCTAACTGAAGGCATCGTTGCCACGCTGTTGGCATTTTATTAGAATTTACCTTGACACTGTCCCTTAGCTTTGCTGCCACATCTCTGACGACGATGAGGGGAAGCGGGGACAACCGTCTGGCCGTGGCTAACCGGACGCCCCCCTGCAGCTCACAGTTAGCGCACTCCCTGATGCGCCATCTCTGCTTCAGGACTCTGCCTCACTTATCTAAGCTGAGATACAAATGAGCGGTGGAGGCCACATCTCACCCTCACGCTTACTTTTGTGATTGCTGCTTCAGCTGGCACAGTTTTTAACGTAAAAGTCGATTCCGGATTTTGGGGGTTTGTCGTTGTTGTTGTTGATCTTTGGAGACAGGCTTCCTATGTGGCCCAGGCTGGCCTTGACCTCACAGCAATCCTTCTGCCTCAGCCTCCTGAGTGCTGGGATTCCAGGCGTGTGCCACCACACCTGGCTTTTGTTGATGTGGTGGTGGTTAAAAGCAGATTCTGTGTTAGGCCTGACAACAACTTAAAGGACAAAAGGTTTGTTTGGGTTCACATTTTCAGAGGTTTCGGTCCACACTCTGCCAGCTCCATTGCTGCGGATCTGAGGGGAGGGGAAACAGCATGGCGGAAGGGAGTGGTGGAGAAAGCGGCTCGCCTTATGGTGGTCAGGAAGGAGAGAGAAAAAGAAAGAATGCAGGGAGGGCCAGAGAGGAAGGGGCAGGGGCCAGACACATGCCCCACACCCCCATGACCCATACTCTCCCACAAGGCCTCATCTCCTGAGTTCCTGTGACCTGCGCACATGCCATCAAATTAAGAGCAGGCCAGCCCACTGATGAAGTTGGAACCCTCTCGGCCAGTCACGTCCGAAAGAAAGCCCCACCTTTGGTCCTGCTCACTGGGACCTCGCCTCCCATCACATGAACCTCGGGGCACACCTTAGATTCGAACATGGTAGATTTCTAGTTCTATTCAAAAGACTGCAGCAGTCCAGCCACAAGGGGACTGTCCTCTGGCACTCCACTTCCTCCTCATCTCTTAGAAGGAGCTTGGTGGGCTCCCTTTGACCAAACCTCGTCTCCAGGCATCTGCTCATGTCGCCTGTCCGCAAATCAGTACTGAGTTCCCTCTGGTACTGGCCCTGCCCTGGGCCCCAGGGTCAGCAGGCCCCACTCTGGTTCTGCCTTCTGAGGTAAAGGCATCCCAAAGGCAAGAGCAAGTGCCCACAGTGAACTTGCACTGATCTTCTTCCAAAACTGACAACCCAGGCACCCCAGGATTCCCTGTCCAGTTGGTTGGCCCCAAGGACCTATGTGAGCCTTGCCTGGGTAAGTGTGCATGTGTGGGTGCATAGTATGTACTGTGTATGCACTGTATGTAGTATGTGGGTGTTGTATGTATATTGTGTGTGTGTACTCTGTGTGTGTGGTGTGTGTGTAGTATGTGACATGTGTGGTATATACGCTGTATGTGATGCATATAATGTGTGTGCATATGGTCTGTGGTTTGTGTGGTGTGTGTAGTAGGTGATGTGTGGCGTGCATGGTATTTGTGGTGTGTGTATGGCGTGTGTGTATATGGTTTTGTGGTAAGCGTGATGTGCTAAGTGTACTGTGTGCAGAGTGTATGTGGTATGCGTAGTGTGGGTGTGTGAGCAGAGGGCAGGTAGAAGACCTGGTGAGAGCCCGTAAGGCTGGAGAGCCCAGGGAAGAGGAAGGTTCCCAAGGACGTGCCCACCCTGGCCCCCAGCGTGGCACAGGGACGCACAGTCAGGGTTAGGAGAAGGCTCGTGGGCAGGGTTGGAGATGGTCATCTGGGCATAGTCATCCGAGTGCTCACAGAGGGAAACACAAGCTCAGAGCCAAGGGTGGCACAGCTGGCGGGGACAGAAGCCGAGGTAGGGGTGATGGGAGAAGGGGTCTGGGGGCTAAGGGGTGCCAGATAGGGCCTCTGGAAGCCAGGAAAGGCTAGGGACAGATCCTCCCGAGACCCCCGGCAGGAGTGCAGCCCTGCTGAGACCCAGCTCTGGAGTCTGACCCTCAGAACTGCAGACTAATAAGCTGACTTGTGGTCAGCCACGGGGTCCATGGTGAGCCTGTCGCAGAAGCTGCTGGACACTGCCCCCACGCACGTGCCTGGGGATCTCATCGTGGGGAGGCAGGGAGGACAGGGAAGAGGGACGGCTTCCTCCAGGCTCCGACCTCAGTCAGCTCAAAGACAACTAACCCTGTAACGGGGCTCAAAAGCCGCTCTGTTAATGAAGGACTTAACCCGAGGTCTTCCAGATGTCCCAACATTTAAGTCTCACATCTGTGTCGGGGGCTGACACTGGGCGTGGTTCCCACAGTGGAGTCTCCGCTGTCCCTCCGCTTACGTATTAGTTATGAAACTGCAACAGTGGGCGACAAGGACTAATTCCATCAAACCCTGATAAACCAGATGCGAGGAAGTACAATATTTTCTTGGGGTTGATTTCATGCATCTTTTGTGACAAGCTTCAAACCAAATTTCTCTATCAAATTTCTCAAATATTTACTTTCTGCTCTCTGTTTCCAGGAAGCAGACACCAGAATATGTTATTCTACAGCTTGGAAATTGAGGAAATTAAAAACAGAAAACACACCAGGCCCTCAGCAGGGGTGAAATGCTAATTGGCAAGAAGAGGGGATGGAATTGGCTGCTGCAGTCTTTGCAGTGTGCCACCCCCCCCCCTGTGCCTCCACCCCCACTTCACAAACTGAACACTTTTCCTCCGCTCCGAAATGTAATCACTGGGTTGCTTCTGACTGACAGAAAAGTGACGTTTCCAACTGAAGAGCAATGCTAGAAATAAGCGTTGCACAGGGTGGGCAGAACAAATACTAATGAGAAATGCCCCCGCCCCATCTCTGCCTTTACCAGAGCGTTTCTGTTATACTTCGGCTCTAGTCTGTGTATTCCCACAGCACCACTCCAGCCATATAAAGTTCCCATGAACCAAGCGACCAAAAGTAAAACCACATAAAAAGTGTACATTGGCATTTATTTTTCTCTGGCCCAGTGACTGAACTTGTTATTGGCTTGAATTATCCCCGAAACAGTTCCAGCTCATGAGCGGGGTTCCTGTTTCCTCGGGGAGTGCACCCCACCGCAGATATCTTCTGGACACAGCCAGCCCCCAGCGCTGCTTCTGAGACTCGGGGGCTCTGCTCCAGCCTTGGTCACAGCCTTGCCACAGCCTTGAGCCGCCTGCAGGAAGCCTGTCCTAAGAGGAGGAGGCAGGAGAGAAATGAGACTGGGGCCTTGAGCCTGTCTCTAAATGGATCCAAGAACAAAATAGAGACGAGAAAATAAACAGGGGAGGATGAAAAGGGCCCTTTGAGGGACACTGTATTAACCAAAACAAAACAAGAAAAAAGAAAGGTAAAAGTGTTCATCATTTATCTAAAGAACATCTGGCAGAAATAGACCTGGAAACGTAATTTCAGATGAGTGTTCTCTCAAGTCTGGAGAGAGACCAAGCCTTAGTATAAATATCCTGGCTGAGCTTTTGGAAGAGCAGCACACGGGAGTGGCCTTCCTTTCATGTTCCCTGAGTGCAGTTCCACTCCTAGGCTTCCCGTGTCCATCTGTCCGTCCAGGGAACTGGCCCTCAGTAGCAGCTTCTCGGGCAGCCTGGCTGTCTTCTGACCCAGCTTGTGCGCTCTGATGTGTGAGTGGAGTTCTGTCCCCTCAGAGGAGGCCACCCAGTTCCTGTCCTCTCTTAAAAAGGATGGAAACCACATCAGCCTTCCCTCCCGGTGGCACTATTTTTAAACAGAAAAATCTGGAAAAATCCAGCGCCATGCAGAAGCTTTTCCTGACTGGCCTCTGCGCAGCTGACCTGGCTCCCGTTCCCCTCATCAAAATTCCCGCTGAGCGCTGGTGTTGTCCCAGCTCATCTGCCTGCACAGGGACCATGTACAATGCAGGTCAGGCCCGGTGCTCTCCCCCCAGCAGGCCACAGCCATCTGCAGGCTGTCACCTCCGCTACGTGCTGGGGGAGACATTCCCTAACCCAGCTGATTTTCATCCTCTGGAATCAGATTGTTTGACACATATTTATTTTCTAAATCTCCCCGACTTGTAAGAAGCTGTGGGCTGAAGCAGTCAGGTCTGCATTAAGATGGAGGCTGAGAACTTTCCATCGTAACTGAGCAGGAGAGGGTGCTCAAGATGGGAACTCTGGACTGGAGTCTAATTCTGTCTGGTTGGGGCTTTAAATCCATCCTTCATGCTCAGGCCGAGAGGACAAGGGCTGGCCTGCTCAGAGCATGAGTCAGGAGCGGAAGCTCACTGAAAGATGCCACACCCTTGGGCCCTGAAGAGGAGCCCTTGGCATCCAGTCAGACTCTGAGATTGTAAGAGAGGACTTCCTGGAAGTCTCTTACCACCTTCTTACCACCACTCCCTTCCTTGGGTGAAAGCGTTTCTCCCAGCATTTCCCCCACCGCCCCTCTTCTTCTGCAACTACTTTATGTCACTCAGTTCACTGTTTGCTCTCCAGCTCTTCCTCTGGTTTACTAAGCCAACAAAATATCTCTCTTTCCTCTTTCCAGGGCTGACTCACTTCCGCCCCTCACTCTACACCAAAAGCCCCACCATTGTGGGAACCCGGCACTGTCACTGAGAATGGCTTTTCTCTCCTCCCCACAGCAGAGCAGGTGCACGTCCAACCTTCGAGTCTACCGCCCTTATTGCTCAGGGGAGCGGGAGTTAAACTATAAAGAAGGGATGGCTTCCTAAAAAGGCATCATGTAAAAAATGGCACAGCTAGAATGCGATATGCATAGTAAGAATCATGGAGCTGGGACCGAGCAATGAAGGCCAAGAAGGCGCCACTGGGTGG
The DNA here is from genome assembly GCA_004027295.1 of Dolichotis patagonum. Lineage (NCBI taxonomy): Eukaryota > Metazoa > Chordata > Mammalia > Rodentia > Caviidae > Dolichotis > Dolichotis patagonum. The sequence continues at coordinate 91,527 of PVJX010002814.1, read as the reverse complement.
GGATGAGCTGGTGCTGGGAAGCAGGCCATGAAGTCAGCCCCGGGCTCTCCTGCCTCCTCTGCAAAGCTTCCAGCTCAGGCCAGGCGGGGGGCAGGGGAGCAGCTGTTACCCTATGACTCACCAGGACAGGACTCACAATTTCACACCAGGCACCAGAAATCCGTACACGTGTCACTCTGGATGGATAAATCAAATGACCAAGGACAGCTCTGTCATTAAATCTGCACCTACCAGCACCCTGGTCCAACCTTTTTGGTCTGGAGGCCAAAGCCTAGAAAAAGTCACATGCCTGGCCTGGCTTCACCCCACAGAATGGTTGCAGAACTAGAATGGGAGCCCCAACTCATTCGTCCTCAACCTTCCCACTGTCTTACAGATAGATTGTCTTTCTGATGCCCAAGTCTTTCCTTCCTGACTCCTGTGCACCCAGATACTATCACAGACAGCTAAGTCAGGCAGGACTATTCCAGGCAGTCAGACCGGGCTAGGTCCTGGAAGGCGCATTCACTGAAGGCCAGGCCTTAAGACATAGATGAAGAAACTACACCTAGGGACAAACAATAATGACCAATATTCTAAGTAGCATCAGTCGCCTGGGTGGAGGACCAGGACCTTAATACCACCCCACCCCTCCCCCCACTCCCACTCCAGGGAAGGTCCTTGTTCTCTCCATGCACACTTGCAATGTGACTTCGTTCCCCACGGGATCAACGTTACCTACGTGACTATCCTCAGAATCTTATTGGGTGATCAGAGTTTTGTCCCAACTCACACCCACCTCATGATTCTGCACCACCTGGCTTTGCTCTACAGAACTTCCTTTGAGAAGTGGGCTCATGGGCAACCCACTTCCTGGGCCCCCCTTCTGTCTCTCTTAGACAGAAGCTATCTTTCCCTTAATAAATATTTCCTGCTCTTAACCTCCCATGTTCCTTAGAATTCATTCTTTGATTTTGAGGAACACAAATTCAATGTATTGGATATTTATCAGGTTTGGAGTCAGAATATTTCCTTTTATATTTGGATTCTTTGGAGGTCTTGTATCATCCCTACATCACTATGAGGAAGTCAGAGAGACGGCAGGGCAGGGGAGACTGAGTCAGGACTTCCGGGAGGTGCGGCGCACTGTTGATGGCGGCCTTAGACGCTTGGGAATTTGCAGGGGGTAAAAGAGACAATCATCCAGGCCAGCATTGAAAAAGCAGGTGTATATTGTCATAGAGGGCAAGTGGAGACTCTGGAATTGTAAATCAGCCAGGTCCAAATGCCAGGTAAGCATGGCCGGGGCGATGGCCACACACTGGGGTGTCTGCTGGCCTCCTTCGGCCCTTCCCTCTGTCCGCTCTGACCTGACCACTGGAGGCCCCAGGCGAGCGGCTGTGCTTTTCTTATCCAGTTTCCCAGCTCCTCTCCTCTCCCTTGGTGGAGGAGGAAGAGAGAGTGAAAAGAGGAGAAAACAAACTGCTCGGGAGAGGGCAGAGGAAGGACCTGGAGTGACGGCTCTGCTGCCATGCATCTTAAACCCTGAGCGGTGTGGGCTGAGTGCAAAGCTGTGAAATGGACAGCACCACGCACCAGCTCCCCGTCCTGGGCGTTTACTGTGCACCAGGAAGCGGTCTAGACACTTCCCAACTCGATTCCACTTTCCTCACCACGACCTTACGACACTGACATGAGTGCTGCTAGGACACAAGATTATGATGATGACACAAGTACTGTTGCTATTCATCGTGGGGATGAAGAACTGTGTGTTCAGAGAGGTTAAGTCATTTGTTCCAAGTTCCAGAGAGTCCAGACACAGATGTCCCTTGGACTCTGAAGTCCTGGTGATGCACTGGAAATGCTAGATATCAGATTCGCCAAGTTTGTGTTCCCCAAAGACTCGGAATGAATTATAAGGAACAGCCGAGCTAAGTGTAGAAAAATTTACTGGAGAAAAGGAAAAGGGAATAGGATAGGGATTGAGAAGAGCTCCTGAGAGGCAGGAGGGGCCCCTAGGCAGAGGGGCCAACTAGGTCACCTCTCAAAGAAAGTTTCATACAGCAAATCATGAGGCGGGTCCAACATAGGTCAAAATTATGACCAACCAATAAGATTACAAATATAGTTACTTAGGTAATATTGATCCAGTGGTAGCAATGGCATACAGATGACATCATTAACCTCGGTCGGTAATATAATCTTGTTTTTAGTTTTAGACTTAGTCTTAGTTTTAGTTTTAGTCTTAGTGGGTGGGAGAGGATGGTCCATCCCCTACGAGATAGAGGGCTGATAGCTATAATCTCAAACTTATCCCTCAGGGTAGTATGCAAATCTGGCCATTGGGATTTTAACCTTCTTGGGATGGTTTCCAGTCACAATCTCCATGTTCCCGTCTTCTGCAGTGACTTCCTGGAGGGCCCAGCCCTAAGTACCTCCACCTAATTTAGCAGGCTGTAATACTGGCCCTTGGCCCTGTGTTTGAGAATCCCCTTCCCCACAGGGAGCAGCTGCTGTGGGCCATCAGGCATGCACCACCCAAATCAGATTCCCTGCACGCAAATGATCTCTCAGGATGGGGGTCTCTCAGGAGGGGTCTCTTGCCAACTTTGTCCCTTCATCCTTTCCTTGTGAGTACGTTTTTCCAATCTCTGTCCTCAGCGTGCTGTCTCCCTGGCTACTGGGATAACAGCAACCTCAGGTGATTTTTTTACTGGATTTACATGACCACTGTGGTCTATCTTTCCTAGCACCTCTCAGCCTTTTAATTCTCTATTCATTATTTAAGCCAGCATGGAACAGTTTTTCAAAACATCCAATTAGCAAGCACACAGAAGGAACTGGGTCCATCATTAATTAGTGATTCTAGGACACAACAAAGCAAAAACAGAGCCAAGGGAGGGGGAGGCACCAAAACCGAGGAGCACACACCCACACACTCAGGACCCTTCCCTGGAAGGACAAAGAATTCATCCACCCTCTCACAGATTCAGGCCCTGAAACATGGCCGCACATGTTGGAATGGAACTGATGTCAGTGGCAGGGCAACAGTCCCAATGGGACACCACTCCCCTCCAGTATAAATGGCTGCCTCTTGCTGGCGGTCAACTGATTCTTCCTTGTGGCTTTTATCATGGGGCGTGGCCCCTCTTTCCTCTCAAAATTGCCCAGGCCTCTTCAAAGATGGGTGTTTTTTACAGGATGGACCTAGTCCCTGGGGTTTCTTGCTCTTCTTAGCGCTGACTGGGAGTTAAGAGATCAAGCTGGGATGACTCTGGAACAGGAAAACAGCTCAGGAATGTCAGGATTCTCAAACGCACAGTGGCGATCCTAATTTGGAGAAGAAAGGAGGGCTGCGTGGAAATCCATCCAGATCGAATTCTCCCAGACACCAACTTGCTCTCCAACACACAAGGTGAAATGCAGAAGATATGGGAGGCTAGGTCTCTCCTTTGGGAAAGCACTGCCTTTTTGCTGGAAGGAAACCAGGACTCTGCCGCTTGGTTTACTGGGGACTCTAGTTACTGCCTAAAAGACTACAGCAGCCTGCACGGTGTGACGGCACGTTCCCACATCTTGCTGGGGCGATATGGCCACAGCAATATACTTGCTACCAAATGACAGGGCAAGATCATAGGACCAGAAGAAATCCTAGGTTAGAATGAAAGGCAAGCCAGGGAGCCAAGCAGATTCCAGAAGCCTACACAGGAAGAAACTTTATAAGAAGAGCTGGTAGCCAGAGAGCAATTCATTTTCCACTTCTCCCTACATGGCCTAGTAGCTGCCTGTCATCTCTCTCCTACCTCCTTTTCCATTTTCAAATACATTGTCTTCTTTTAAATGCCACCTGTTTAATTCTTTACTAATGTGGAGTTTAGGAATGCCAGGACCTGCTTTTTCCAGCAAAGTAATAATTTGCAACTTGACAATAAAACATACTACTCATTGCTGCTGTTGCTGCTGCTCAAAAGAATAAATACAATTTTTCATGTTGCTAAGAAAGCTTGCGGGTTTTTAATCCTCTAGGACTGCAATAGTAACGCAAGATGGCTCAAACTACATTCTTTGAAAAGCCAGTCTACACAGCACCAATGGCTTTCAACACCAAACAAAAGTGGTTCTCCCATGTCCCCAGGCCAGGAGAATTCTATGGTGGGTCTCCTATTGGAAAGTCTGAGGTTCTCTGACAACTTTTACAAGTCTTAAACACTTCCCCTCAAGACAAGTGTTATAGTTAATACACTGTGTCAACTTGACAAATTTCAAAGTTTAACTAAGAGTCAGCAGGGAGCCAAGGTTCTTACTTTGTAAATATCCTTGTCCTGTGCAAGAGGAGGGCAGGGAGATTTTGTGAGTGTTACACCCGCGGTGGGAGGCAGGGAGAGGGAAGGAGAAGAGGCTTGTTCTTTCCCTCTTTTTGTTCTGGCTGCTTTTGCTGGCTGCTGCCTTGAAGTGTTCCCCGGGTGCAGTGCCACCCTGCCTTGGAGCCAGCTGAGTATGGACTGAAACCTCCACAGTGAGCTAAATAAACCTTTCCTTCCTTCAGTTGGGGTGCCAGGTATTTTGTTCCAGCAATGAGAGAAAAGTAGCCAAGACAATAGGCGAAGGCTCCAGTAGTAGAAGACAAAAGGAAGCTGACCCCAGAGTGCACAGTTGGGATTTGTTTGCTACTTTTACATTTCAGAGCAAGCTACTGATCTGATAAAGCTAGAAAATGCTCCGTTTTGAATTCTTATAACATCAAAGTGTTTCTAATTATAATTCTGGTTATATGCCATATGTTTCCCAGAAATAGCAAGTGTCCCATGGAAAAGTAAGTGGCTAAAAAGGGTGGGAAAAACATATAGTAAATGGCTTTGTTTTTCTTGGCTGTTCACGTTAATATAATGAAACATTCAATGAAAAATAAGAGCATTCAAACGTGACTCCTGACCACTTCAGTGAGACATCTGAAGCTACTGAAAGTCAGAAATGCATGTTCAAACAGCACTAGCAAGGAATTTATTCTGAATGTCTTACATTTTCTTTTCTGTTTTATTTTTTGTTTGTATTTTGACACAGGATTTAGCCACGTAGCTCAGGCTGGCTTCAAACTCGCAGTGGTCCTCCTGCCTCAACCTACAGAGTACTGGGATTACAGGCATGTGCCACTATGCCAGCTTCAACATTTTAAATTTTGAAAAATGTTATCCATGCTTCAGGTGTTTTCCCCTGAAGGAATGACAGTGGTAGACACTAAACCAACTCCATCTGACTCTCATTTTTTCAGAAATGCTCTTTTAGGTTGTTCAAAGTTTCAATGTATCCCTTTGGGTGGCATAAAATGAAGCTAATTAAGGTTTTAAATATAGCTTTGTGTGGTTTTTGGAGGGTGGGTTTTGTTTGTTTGTTTGTGACAGGGTCTCACTATATAGCTTAGGCTGGCCTTGAATTCACTGTGTAGCCCAGACTGACCTCAAACTTGCAGTGACCCTCCTGCCTCAGCCTCCCGAGTGCTGGGATTACAGGTGTGCACCACTACCCCAGGAGGAAGGTTTCTTGCACTAGAAACAAATTCTTCTCAGATAATATTGCCATTTAAAGGTTGTTTCAGATTTCTTTTAAACTCCTATTTTGTGTAAGTGAATGTGATCACATGATCTTTTGCAACTATCTAATAAATACAATTAAATTATTAATCAGGTAATCTTTCTTTTGTAAAACTCAAGCAAGCAGTAGGGGCAAGGGTTACATTTTATGTTGGTAGGTTTTATACTGAACAGCACATATTTTCACAGTAAATCAGCCTGCTGGATGTGGTGGCCTATAATCCCAGCACTTGGGAGGCTGAGGCAGAAAGCTTGCCATAAGTTCTAGACAAATCTTGCCTACCTCCATTGTGAATTGAAGCCTAGCCTAAAGTATGTGAGGAGACCTTGTCTCAAAAAAAAAATTTTTTTTTTTAATAAACTAAATGCGAAAGTGTCACACACAGCCAGGGATACAGTTCAGCAGCACAGTGCCTGCCCAGCAAGTGTGAGGTCCTGAGTTCGATTCCCAGTACCAAAAAGAAAACAGAAAGTATCACACACTGCTAATCTGTTTCAGTCAGGGTGTGAGAGTCAAGGTGTTTTAGTCCAAGGTGTGGGTGTTGAAAGCGGATCATGCTGTGACCCACACTACCCGGAGGCAGGTGCCTGCAGCCACCCCCGTGTGTAATAAACATGCTTACTGTGTGACAGGTGACGTCAGACGCTGGGTTACAGTGAGGAAAAGAAGCAACCCGGACCCTGGCCTCACAGAGCTCATCGCCCAGGGCAGGGGACCAGGCCCGGCTCAGCAGATGGTAACCAGTGGTCATCACAAGTCCTGCTTTAGACACTGGCCACAGGCAACGTTGCTGCAGCTCCGGGTGCATGGTGGCAGGGTGGTTTGGGTACCATGGTACACAGCAGGACCTAAGCATGGTCCCCAACAAGGGCACCCCCATACTGCCGTGTGAGAGCCCTTCTTGCAGAGCTTGAGATGCCCTAGTCAAGCACTTCCACAGCATTGTAGGGAAGAGAATGAGAATTCCTAAACATCCCCAGTCATGACGGTGACCCACAGAAGCTATATTTCACAAATAACACTGGCTTCCTTAGAGCTGCATGTAACGCTGTGAGGCAGGAGGCCTTACACGAAGTAAATCACAGCAGTAAGAACATTAAAATAATTTGCTGAATGGTGTCACATCGTCCAGTAAACTTGTGCAATGGTAGGGGCGCTGGGGCACATGGTGGCAAATATCACCAGAGAAGATCTAATTGTGGGTGACGAAGGTGACTTTGCAATGCTTCTTCTTAGCTCTAGAGTGACAGAACACATTCTTTCCATTTTCAGGAGCTCCAGTGAAACCACAGATATTATGGGGACATCGCACCAGTATACAATGATAACAACTTACATTAAAATGGCAAATATTGTTACTCAAAGGTGCGAGAGCATCTTTTTTTCTCTCTCTCTCTGTGGTCCTCGATTTCCTATAAAACTAGAACTGACCGCAGTCAATGCACCCCATTTATGTTTCTGTGTATCACCAAAAGGCTACTCACGCTCGCAGATGACAAGGTGACTGACTCGAGGCTTCCTACAGCAGTAAGGGTCCCCAGACGTCTCTTTTTAAAAAACAGCCAGACCACTAAGTAAGCTTTACACAGGGTAAAACTGTACAAGGTTTCAACAAGTGAAACAAATCTCTCACAGGGTACGGTCCCAGGAGAATGACCATGGTAGGATGTCACATACCTGATTGTGTAAATATCTAATTAGTCTTCTGATTCTGGCCTCACCGAATTATTTTTAATTGTGATGTGAGAACCATGGAACCATGAAGATAGCAACCTGCAAGCTGTGGGTTAGAACTGGACCCTTTGGCAGCGCAGAGCTAAAACTCGCCATTCTGAGTCACTGGTGGTGACGTGCTACGGCAGTGATGGGGCTTTGTTCCTCCAGAGGGACACTTGGCAATGTCTGGAGACAGTTGTCATGACTGGGATCATGGACCAGGGGCACCAGGATGCTGCTCACTTCCAACATGCTCCTGGGGACAGGTCCTCGTAGACCCTGGGGTGGCCAGCGCCTTGGGCTGAGGCTCCCCAGCCCCCGCCACTGTAAGAAACCTGTTTCTGCTGCTTACGAGCCACTCCATTTGTGATATTTTGCTACGGCAGCCCGAAGAGATTAAGACAATATAGAAATAATCACCGACTCCTACACTCTGAATGAGAGGAAGGAGGAAGTTCTTAAAGATTAAAATAGGCAGTCATTCAGTCTCCCATCGATACAATAAACCCCCACCTCAAACCCTCCGACCTCTGCAACCAAGACTGAAGGCCGTGTTCTCAGTTGCTCTAGTTTGATAGCAGTAATACTTCCTGGGCAATATGCACACTTCGCCATGAGGAATTCATCAAGCAGAACTTCAGGGGAGACAGGCCCAACTGAAAACCCCAAATAAGGCTCCAGAAACATAGTATTTTCTGAATGCTAGGTCATGAGGGTTTAGGAATGCAGGAAAGAAATACTCAAACACACACATGACTGTAAGATCTGACCCATTCTTAGGGATGGTGAATGTGCCAAACCTGTAGCCCGTATCAAGGATCTGCTCAGGTGTACTGTGTTCTTCTTATAAGAAGAAAAACTAAATTCTCTGCCTGTCAGATACTTCTGGGTCAGCACCAGATTGGTAATTTACACACAGAGGCCTACACTGTTTTCCCGTCCTTGTAGGGAGCCACGGAAGCTGGAGACTGATCACATGTGTGAGGCTAAAGCAAGGCCAGCCCTGAAAACAGAGATTCTAAAAACAAGCCACATAAACAAGCTGCTCCAGCTCCAAGAGGACAAGGGCCCAGGCCAGCCAGCAGACAAGCTGCTGGGCAGCGGGGGTAAAATTGACATCCTCCTCCTGAGTGTATAAATACACATCCTGCAGTGGTTGAGCAGGTCCTTTCCTCCCATCAGGAGAGAGGGCTGCACCTGACCCCAGCTTCTGTCTCTTCTTTATTTTCCCACCCTCTCACCATCCTTCCCTCCAGGAACATCTAGAGATGAAGCCAGTCACTACACATCCCCCCTGGTGCGGAGTGAGGTGGGGAGGCATAAAGAGGACACAAGTACTGCTAGCCCTGCAAAAACAAGAATAAACTAATACAGACCCCACAGTTCTCTTCCATTTTCCTCTTGTAATTTCACCAAAGTCTTCATCAGTGAACTGAGTACCATGAAGAGCCCTGTCCTTAGCCTGCTCTCAGGGTGGCTATGTCTGTGTCTGCTGATCACCATATTATCTGCCTGAGCCAGTAGAATTGAAGATCCATGTGAGCAGGGACATTTTCTCTCTTGCTTACTGGATGATTGGTGAGTCAGTGAATGAATGAATAGATGAATATTTTCTCTCAAACAGCAGAGCCACTATACAACTGCAAGGTCCTTTTTACACAAATGGCAGGAGATGACAGGACGTGTTTCTTGTTATAAACCACTCATGTTTTTCATTCATTTACTGGTATGTCATTCATTTCCCTTCTACGGCTCCTGCCACCTCTCTGGCTGTCCCTTGCCCCATAGCTCCTTGCTCTCCAGCAATACTGGTCCAAATTCGAGTCCCAAGGGGCGCCCCACCACATCCAGCCCAGGGCTCTGATGCAGATGTTTCTGCCTATGCTCAGCACCTGCAGAACCCTCAAGGGCCACCTGTCCTGACCGGCAGTGGACAAGGCATCTGGACTGTATTTCATAGTCTCAGGTTGCTGTTTTCTTTTCTTTTTTGCTGAGTCCTCACCTATAACACTTGTTAAGTATTTTTGTGTGATTATCATTTCCCGCCACAGCCCTATCTGTATTAGCCAATTCTCCATCAAGGAGACAAACACCTGTGATAAACCAACTTACAAGGAGGAAAAGTTTATGGGGTTCACAGTTTCAGAGGTGCCAGTCCATGGTCAGTTGGTCCCACTGCCTTTGAGCTTTGGGCAGGCAGCAAATCATGGGGGAAATGTAGTGAAAGCAGCCACTTGTCTCCCAGAATCCAGGAAGCAAAGAGAGAGGAAGGGGATAGGGTGCCAACATCTCCTTCAAGGGCATACCCTCAATGTGATCCAATTTCCTCAATCAGCACCACTCCTTAAAGGTCCAACTACCCTCATAGCACTATGGGCTGGGGACCAGGCCTTCCACCTGTGAGTCCGCAGGGGACACTCAAGATCCACCCACAGCACCACTCTACTTAGCACAAATCATGTATCCCTGTACCCTGTGAACACCCTGTCACCTAGCACATGTCTGTCACAAAGCCAGCATTCAGTCAATCAATAATGAGTGAATCAATGAATTATATTTCAAGGAACAGGATCTGTTACCAAATGCATGAGTGCATGTTACACCCTAGCAACCTCCCCCAGGGCTCAGTCAGCACTTCCCAGCTCACTGCAGTCATCATGGATCCACTGCAAGCTAGACACTATACATCTCCACGACACTAAGAGGACTTGTCACAAGACTTCTGGGAAACCGACTGCTCTCTTACTATTCTTTTCCTACAAAATAATAGAAAGGTAGTTTCAGTTTTCGCTGGATTTATTAGCTGTTTTTGTATTAGGCGCGTGACTGAGTGAAAAATGGTTGACAGGAAATCAGTTACTTGGATGGTCGTGTTTGTCTCTGTGCCAGCATTTGACACATCTAGAAGCAGCCGTTAACAGTCCCCTGGATAGATGGCCTGGACGTTCACATATGAGAAACTGTCCATCAGACCCTGAATGAAGAGCATTCCATGGGAGAAATAGGTGTTTTGTGATAATGAAGAACTGAAAATAGAGGGCAGTGCACTCTTTCTTCATTCATTACTTTTAAAAGGAGGCAGAAAGAGGCTGTGAAAACTGCAGAAAAGTGTATTTCCATGTAATGTCCTGTGACAAAAAAGCCTTGGAGAACAGGGTGGATCTCTTGGGGATGCAGACAAAACTACACTAACTACAAGGCCCTAAAGAGAGCTATCCAAGCAATCAGGACATCAGTAACAACTAGAAACCTAGCATCTGTTTGCATGCTTCACTTTAAAAGAAATCTCTGCCACCAGGCAACAACCTTTATTTGAGTGTGTGGATTTCTTTATTTTTTTTCTTTTTTCTTTTTTTATTTTAAAGAGAATGAAACAAAAGAGGGTAGAACAAAGCAGATCAGAACAGAACAACATAAGCAACACAACACTTTACAATAAGACAACCGGACATTAACAGTAGCTATCAAAATATCTCTTTCTCTGCTATAGTTGAGCATAGTTTCAAATACAATAATATCAAACATAACACAATAGTATAAAACCATTCAAGAGAATGAAAGAATTACAGTACATTCTGAACCCAATAACTATGATCAATGGCTACTATAATATCTCATTTTCAATAAAAAGATTTGTTTATACTATCACATATATTAAAATCCCAATAAGACACAACATGATAGAACCGATGGTATTAGCAGAGTAGAAGCATGGTAGGACTTCTAAGGAAGACGATATTAAATCAGCAATGGATGCCATAATGTTTTGTTTTCTTCAAGAGTGTGTGAATTTCTTACACAAAATTCCACAAATCTCAGGGAACATGGAGAGAACTTTCTGACTCTCACAATTCTGTTGGAAAGTCCCCACTGGGCAACCGAACCTCTGCTAAGAAGTTTGTCCCCTTGTCGGCTTCCCCACCACTTTTTCCAGTCAGCAGTCACCCATGTGGGAGTGGTTTCTTCCCTGCCCCAGGGCACCTTTGTCACCTTCTCATCTATGTCTTCCTGCTTGGGTCTGACAGAAGCTACAAAGGTGAGACCTCTCCTTGGTCCACACATAAACTGGAGATGAAGCTCATTTTAGGCTCAGTCTACCAGGAAATCGACAACTGAGAGTCACCTGTCCCTAGGATCTCAGGTGCAGGAGGGGGTGCCTGGTGCTTGAGGAGGGGCACAAAGGACCGGAAGCCAATAGCATCATCTTGATCCTCTACATCTTCACACCAAAGAAAAGATTCCTATGCTGGGCATGCTTTGCATTTAGGCAAAAATGCACTTTTCCTATGATGGCTTAGTTCGACGGAGAAAGAAGGCCACGGCCATATGTAAAGTTATGGCATCCATAGGTGTTCAACCAAACCATCCAAGGAAGAAAGATCCCCAGCTCCCTGACCTCAAACCAGGTCAAACACACAATGATACCACGGCCTCCAAGAGAGGTGAAACAGGGTCAAGACTCAGCTCTCTATATAAACACCGGGGGTAAATGGGATTTTGTTTAATATGTCTCAAATGTTTCACTGCTGTTCAATAGATTTCATTAAAAGGTGTGACCTGACAAATTTGGAATAAGCATCTTCACTTTCACTTTCTTGTTACAATCAGATAAGCCACGTTGCTCATTTAATAATCAAACCATAGAGAGCTACAGGGCGGGGGTGAAGAAAAGCTCAGTACATTAAAGTTTCATTTTGCATCAGCTTAGCTCCCATCCCTGTAACATCAGCAAAATACAAAAAACAAAAACAAAGAAACAGGTATTCTCCTTGCTTCTATTTATTTTATTTTTACCATCTGTTCCTTATACAAAACTATGTGGCCAAAAGACATTAATAGTCACACTTGGCTTCCAACAGGCACAAAAAATATCACTGGTGCCTAAGCCCTGCCACGTTAGCTATAAATCTCTGCCAGCTCTCATCTGGGGCCATTAGCTTATTTTGAAATTTTTCCAAGAAATTCATATAGCAGTAATTTTCTTTCCTGAAAAGCCAATTTCCTAAATATTCAGTGAGATGGCTTTTGAGACTCATACCAACAAATCAAGAAAGTAATAATGTTCCTATCTCAACAGGAAATTCAGGACTACTGGTGTTGCTGCCCTAATGATACTATCACGGATTTTCAAAAGCATCACCGCTGAATTAGAAAGCATGCAATCCCCTGGCCACACAATATCCTCTTCAATTTTCCACACCAAATGAGCAGCTTTGGAAAGAAGGGAGAAGCACAGACGACCTTGGTTTCCAGGAGAAAACAAGCCAGATATTAAGGTCATTATCATATCTCCTGTTTTGTTTTTTGTTTGTTTGTTTTGTTCTGGTAAATCTCCCTAATACTTACACAAGGCTTGTATTTAATCAGTCACCAGAGAGAACAGGAATTTCTCTAAAAATTAGAATGGATGTGGAGCTTTCTTTTCAGTAACACACGAATCCATCAAGAAATGCATGTGGACACCCCGTAGTAGGACAGAGGTAAACTACTATCTTCTCTTCGCCAAATACAAAAACAGTTACACAGCAGCCTAACCAGACACTGCACTTTCACCTTCTAAATCATGATTTGCACCATCAGACACCCACGCATTTCGAGAGGTTAAAAATTTTAAACTCACAGTGTGCAGCCACGCAGCGCCTCGGATCTCCAAGCCGTGCTCCGTGTCACGACAGCTTTCAGCAGCGGCGATACAGCAGCCCTGCGAGGGGAGCACACGGCGTCAGTGCACTGCTAGAACCTCCGACACGCAGGAAAGGGTCGGGGTAAGGCTGCTCCTTTACTTCTCCCGCAGTTGCTTTTGCAAACAGGAAACAGGAAACACACCTACAAGAGCACGGGTAGATCTCAGCGTAATGATGTCTGGCTCGAAGTATTCGGGGGTGAGGCTGGTACCACAGGGACAGGCACAGTCGTCTAAAGACCGGGAACTGGGGCCCAGAATTCAGAGCCTAAAGTGCTTTGAACAGACGCTGTGCAAACCTGTTATTACTGCGGAAATGGCCTGAGTTATGTTCGGGCCTGTGGTTTTAATTCCAGAAGAACTGCAAGCTTCATAATAAACTTCATATATATACATATAAATATATGCATATACACACATATATTATCTAAAATAAGAAATATCGCAACAAATTATATGATAAAGTAACTTGATTTTTTTCTGGAATGGATATAGAAATCATCATTTAGGAATCTTTTGGATATAGTTAACAGAAACACACAATATAAAAAGAAAGTCCTGGGAATGATTCGGTCCATGGAGCTGGGAAAGCATAAAGCAAAAGTGAGTTGGCTGTGGGAAGCCAGAGCTTGCTGCATTGTCTAGGCCTCTGCAGTTCTCTCGGCCCTGAGGGCTGAGCTCACCGTCAGCTGTGTCTTAGTCACCTTCATGTCACTCCATGCAATGCCTGATGCCCAATCTCAAAGGAGAGAGCCTGCTTCGGTCACAGTCCCAAGCACCTCACTCCAGGCACAACTGGAGGCTCCAGGCGGAAGCATCGTGGCAAAGGGACACAGCGGTAAAAAGCTGCTCACGCCATGGCGGCCAGGAAGCAGAGGAGGAGCAGCTGAGCACAGAGACACAGCTTGCAGGTCACAGTCCAGGGCCCGGGCTCCTCCTCAAGCACATTAGCCATGGATTCATCAGTAGGATAAGGGGGACAGCACCCACAAGCCAGCCACCTTCCACAAGGCCATGCTCTGAACACACGGCCCATCAGGGAACATTCTGGAGCTCATTCGTAGCAAGTTGCTCCCCTCTTGGTACCGAAAAGAAGTGGCTGCTGCAGCAGAAGATCATGTGTCCACCATCCCAGAGGACGTCAGCTTCATAGCGGTCCCACAAACAGCAATGAGGGCACTCAGGGAAACCATGGCCTCATCAGCCACTATGCTTGGGAGGGGGGGTCGCTGCGCTAAGTGGCTTAAAATAACTCAGGGTAATTCCTGGAGGTAAATTCAGGTGCAACCTAAGATCCACATGGAGAAACATTCCAGGATCTTTGAAGAAGGGAAAAGGAGACTGGGACATTACGAAAATGGTTCAACAAATGTCCACAGCAATGCCTGATAATACCCTGAAGATTGATATTTGAGGCAGTGTTATCACAAAAATGCAAGTACGCGGGTTTTCAGAGGACGTCTGATGGAGAACGCGCCCGGGCTCAGCAGATCCTGGTTACCCACGGCTTTTGTCTAGCAGAGCCTCTGTCAGCCTTGGATTTGCTATCGAGATCACTGCTAGGAATTCCTGCTTGTTCACGGAATGCGCGGTATAGAGCTTGAAGTACCCTTGCATTTGCTCTTCCATTCAGCCAATCAGAGCATCCCCCAGGGATATGCAGGACCCCGACAGAAGCCTGGACAGTGGACAGACACCGCCAGCCTACGCTTTCTCCTTCCAGAACCTTCACTGTGTTCAGGCGGGAATTTTCCATGCTGCAACTACAGCGGAGGATGGGGAGCAGGTGAGAGTCTCAGCCGAGCTGGAGCTGCAAGCCAAGTCCCTAGCAGGGATCCTGGGGAGCTCTTCAAGAAGAATCCAGCCTCCTTCTCCGTCCCTCCTCCTGCCTCTTCTTTGTGCCTGAACAGGGCTATGCACTGCTGGAGAAAAAGCTGCGGCTTGCAGTTGTGATGCTAATGAGCAGGAAGACAAAGCCGCATGTGGAGACCCCTACGCTGAGCTCGGTCAGCCAGAGGACAGTTGTCCTGTGAGAGAGTCCATCCTACTTGGTTACGCCGCTATGGCAGGCTTCTCGTCATGGCCCCTGAACACAACCCTGAAGGCCAGGTGTGACGGCACATGCCTGAAATCCCAGCACATGAGAGGCTGAGGCAGGAAAGTTACTAAGATTTCAAGGCCAGCCTGGGCTATCTAGTGAGCTCAAGACCAGTCTGAACTACATGCAGAGAGACCCTGTCTCAAAAAACCCCCAAATTGACTTCCTCACCAGGTAATGCTGATCAAGGACTCAGAGGCAAAGCTGGGCCTGAGTCCTCGTCCAGTGAGGGTCCCAGTACACAGCACTGCCTTTGCAAAGGAGCCTTCAGAATGCTGCACAAACACACATTTTAACGTACACTTCCTTCCCAATCACCACCTGTTTAAATGCTCAGAGCTCAGACGGTAGGAGGGATTCACTTTCTCACTGCCTTTAAGGCGGGAAACCAGCGCTTGCAAAACAGCTACAGCAAAGATGCCTGGGCCACAGCAAAGGGACCCCCACCGTGTCCACAGACAGCTCAGAGGCTTCCGTCACCCAAGTCCTGCTTTGGATCAGGGGATCAGGTTTTCTCTGGTATTCTCATCCAGTTGGCTCCTGGAAGACAGCAGGCTGTCAAGCAGGCTGGAGCCACTCACTCAGCCAAGGGACCACGCCCAAGACCAAGGCCAGTGAGAGCACAGCGTTTGCCGCGAAAGCCAAGCTTACACTTGTGGAGGGAAAAACAACAGAAACAGCCTTGTGCCCTCCAAATGGGGAAGGGGTGTGAACCGATGCCACCTCTCACACAGACGCACCGCCCTCTCCTTGAGCAAGCCACCTCCCTGCACACGGGTGGCAGTGCTACCTCCCGCACCCCTGCTGAAACTCAGTCCACCATCCGCCAAGACTCTGCTTTTAATTTGCAGCCCCTACTTAACACGGACATAGAATAGAGCGAAGCATCCATGGCTTGCTAATGATGGTTCATCCAGCGACACAGCCCATCTCGCTGTGCGTCCTTCACGTCAGTCAGGGGGAGACTTCTGACCCTGAAAGGCCACGCCCTCTGCAGCCTGCAGCAGGTGTAGGCGGGCAGATCCTCGGCCCTTCCACGTCCCTGAAGCATAAGCAATCAGTCTCAGGGAGAAAGGAGTTGGGATAGGAAAAATAATTATGGGTAAAAAGGAGACAAGGAAAATCATAATTTTAAAAATAAAATTTTATTTTTCTTGCAGATTCAGGAAAAAAATAAAACTAAGATACAACAAATACAACAATAAATCTAAAAGGTCCATCTGTGCCTTTTGCATGGCTTCTAGTAGGATCATTTGGTTGAAAGAAAGAAGAGAAAGAAAAGAAAAGAAAAGAAAAAAGAAAAGAGAAAGACCTCTTGAATTTTGAGGTCCGAGTTCTCCATAGAGTTGAGATATGAGTCCTTGGTCAGGCACGTGTTTTGCGAATATTTTCTCCCAGCCCACAGGTTGACTATTCACCCTCCTGACAGTTTCTTCCTAAAGATTCTAAATTTGAGTGAAGTCCGATGTTTTTCTTTTGCATACCATATTTAAGAAATCTTCAGCGACCTATAGGTCAGGAGGATTCTGCTATATTTTCTCTTAGAAGTTTTATAATTCTATGTTTTATATTTAAATCTATGGTTCATTTGTGTAAAATGTGGGGTTTTTTTAGTTTTTGCTTTTATTTTTTAGTCATTGTTTTTGTTTTTATCAATGGATATCCAATTGCTCCAGCACCAGTGTTTAAAAAACTGTTTTTCTTCTGCTTTTGCTTTTACTCCATTGTCAAAACTCAATTAACTATAACAATTATGTATGACTTTGCACATTCTCTGTTGTTTCATTGATTGGTCCGCCTTTCCCTCTACAAACTCCAGTCTGGACTATTGTAGCTATATAAATCTTGAAATTAGATTCAGTGATTCATTTTCAAAACTGTTACAGACAAACTTTTCCTTTTCATATAAGTATTTAAGTGATCTTGCCTATATCTCCAAAAATCTTGCTAAGATTTTTAATAAAAATTGTATTAACATGAACTTGAATATTAATTGGAAAAATGTTGACATCTATATTATGTTGAGTCTTCAAATCCATGAACATGGTATGTTTATTTAAATATTCTTTGATCCCTTTTATAAACATTTTATAGTTTTTACTACATAAATCCTGTAATTTTTTGTAAGATACATAGGTTTTAGTGATTATAAATTATACTGTATATTTAATTTCAGTGTTCTTGTGTATATTACTAGTATTTGGATGTATAATTAATTTTTATCTTAATCATATATTCTGCAACCTAACTGAACTCACTTATTAGTTCTAGAAGCTGTTTTGTTTCTGTTTCTGTAGATTCCATTTCACTTTTCCATCACATACTCATGCTATCTGCAAACAGGGACAGGCGTGTTTCTTTACTGACCTGCATGATTTTTGCTTCTGACTTTTCACACTGTGTGAATCTTCCAGGAATGCGTTACACTGACATGGAGAGAGGAACATTCTTGCTTTGTTCCCAACCTTGTGGAAGGAGGATTCAGTCTTTCACTAGTTAATACAGTGCTCACTGCAAGTGTTTGGCAGATTTTTTTTTATCATCTTCAGAAGGTTTTCATCTATCCTTATTTTTCTGAGAGGTTTTTTTTTTATCATGAATGCTGTTGAATTTTATCAAATGATTTTTGTGCATCACTTGGTATGACTGTGATGTTTTTCTTTAGATGCATAAGGTAGATGGCACTCATTGATTTTTCAAATACTGAACTAGTTTTGCATTCCTGCAATAAACTCCACTTGGTTTAAAATTATGTATATTATTGATAATTATATATAAAATGGTTATGATTGATAAGTATATAGTTGCTGAATGCTATTTATCAAGGATTTTTCACACATATCTTCATGAGAGTCTTTTCTTCTGCTATAGCTTGGGTTTTCCAGTTTTGATATCACAGTAATAATAGCTTTATAAGATAAAGCTGGGGAAATGTTTCATCTCTTTCTGGGAGAGGTTGTAAAATATTTCTATAAAATTTTTAAGTGTTTGGTAGAATTTTCCAATGAAACTATCTAGGCCTGGAATTTTTTTTACTAATTTTCTATTATTAGACTTCTTCAGTTATAAGACTTATCTGTTATCTATTTTATATTGTGTGAGTTACAGTCCATGCTTTCTGTGAAATTGTAAGTTTCCCACTTATACACATAGAATTGCTTGTAGTTTTCCCTGGCTATTGGAAGTCGGCGGGTCTGCATTAATACCCTCTTTTTACTCTAGATATTGGTAATTTGTGTTTATTCTCCAGCCCAGGTGAAGATTTGTCAATTTTATTGACTTTCTCAAAAAGCCAATTTTTTGTTCCATTTATTTTTTTTTTCTCTTTTCAGTATTATTGATGTCTCTTCTAATCTTTTCTATGTCCTTCCTTATGTTTATTTTGGGTTTATTTTGCATTTTTTTCCTGGCTTCTTGAAACACTGGTTTTTTTGAGATCAGTGCTTAGCTTACACTTGAGACTTTTTCTTACTGTAACCACTTCATTAGCACTGTGCAGTTTCAGAACTGCTTCAGCCAAGTGTCACAGATTTTGATACGCTGTTTTCTTCATTTCCATCCACTTCAAAGTAATTTTTCCACAGAGTATTTAGAAGATGAATGATTAGTTCCAACTTCTGAAGTTTTACCTATCATTTCTCTATGGTGGATTTCAAAACTTGACTGCCAACTTTCCTTATTTAACAACCGAGCTGTGTTCTTGCCACTATGCTGTTAAATTAATGGGTTGCTAAATGAAGAGCTGTATATCGTGTGTCCGTTACAATATTCAGAAAAAGATATGGTCAAAGAAACTCCAGCTTGATAACTTTGCTTTTATTTGCATAACTCTTACATGCAGCGCTGAACTGTATGATGGAACTCGGAACTCCAGGGCTGTGCAGTCAGCAAAATGACAGACTGCACTGCAGGCCAAGCCACCGCTAGGCCACACTGCCACTCACTTTCCTGGGCCACAAACCCAAATGTGGCTCACAAGTCCAAGCCGTGGGTTGTAAGTGGAAACAGTGCGCCTGTGACTCCCAACAGTTGCTACCCAGGTGCCTCATGAAACAAGGAATATCTGCACATTGTAGCCAGAGAAAAGTTTCAATTCTTGTAAGTTTCTTAGGACTTGCTTTGTACTTTATGGCCCATCTTGGTAAATGTTCTGCAAATCCTGCAATGTAGTATCTGCTTGGTTGCCGGGTGGATTCTATGAACATACGTCAGACCCAGTCATGGGTGTGGCACCCTCTCTGCTTGCTGGGTTCCTAACTGTTCCACCGGCTGCTGAGCAGGAGACAAAGAAGTTTCCAACCTAGACTGCGGCTTTGTGTGTTCTTTTAGGTCTCAGTTTTCTTTCCCATGTCTTGCAGCTCTCTTGTACGGTACATATTTCAGATTCATTTGCAAAATATGTACACTTGCTGCACCTTTTTGGTGAGTGGACCTTTTATCATTGTGTAACACCCCTCTCAGACCCTGGAGATTTTTGTTTGTTTGTCCCCAAATCCTCTTTATCTGACACTTGATACAGCCACCTGGACTTTCTTTGCACTGATGTTTGCATGGAAAGTGTCATTTCCCCTTCCCTCCTCCATGCATTGTTTCATTTGAAGAAAATTTCTTGCAGACAGCATATAATTGTGAATTTTTCTTTAAACCCACTGTGTTCATCTTTGTCTTTTGTATATTTTAGACTATGTAAAATTAACATAATAATCAACATGCTTGAGCTAAAACCTGCCCCTTTTCCCTTGCTCTGTACTTTCTCTTTTATTCTCATCTGCAATCCTCACTGAGCATCCCAGGAACATTCTTAAGTTGCATTTTTATTGATCTATAGTGTTTCTGAATAGATCTCTCTACACAGCTTTTACAGTGCTTGCCTTCCATTGTACACTAAGCAGGCATAACTTGACACAGACTACTGGCCTTGGTGCCTTACCAACCCACGTGCAACCCTTACAACTGCTTCTCACGACAGCTTCTCGTCTTTCACTCTCCTGCATTTATTAAAAAAACACTGCCAGTTTTTTCTTCTTCATATACCGAGCACCATCCTTGGCAGTGTTACAATTTTTTTGCTTCAACCACAAAACATAATTTAGAAAACTTAAGAAGAGAAGGAAAGTTTATGAGCGTTCTCTTATTTTTACTCTTTGTATTGTTCCTTCTTAATACTCACAATTCCTTCATGTATATTTCCTGTCAGTTTAAAGAACTTCCTGTAACTAGGGTAAGTCACAGGCCCGGCTCCCCTCCCGTGTGCAGGACAGTCGCTGGGCGCGGGCGTCCCCGGGTGGGCACGTCTCCCAGGGCTTGGATGGCTCCCAGGTGCGCACATGCGCAGCCAGATCTCGCTCGCAGCGCCTGGAGAAGCTGCCGCTTGTGTCGCAGCTGTGCCCGCTGAGGAAGTCGCTGCCCACCTTGCTGTTCAGCCGCAGGAAGATGTCATTTGTCTCTCGCTGCTTCCAAGAGCCCTTCTTTGACTTCCCGTTTCAGGAGAATGTCTTACGGCGGATTTACTTGGGTTCTTTTTGAAGTTTCAAACAACTTCTTGACTCTTCAGGTCAACGTCTTTTCCCAAATTTGGAAATTTTCTGGCCCCCATTTCTCTGAATACCTATCTTCCTGTAGGTCCCCAAGGCCCTGTATCTTTTCATTTTCAGTCTATTTTTCTGTTGTTCAGATGGACCATTTCTATTGTTCTATTTACACATGCACAACACTTTCCTCTGTTTCTTTGATTCTGCTATTTTCCTTTTATTTTGTTCATTAAATTTTCCTCGAAACTGAAAATGACAAGAAAAATACCAAAGCACGCAAAACATCAAGCCGACACAGTTTTCTCAAAGGTGCAAAAGGAAACCAGTCCTTTCTGCTCCCTAAGAGCTGAGCGCAGGGGTGGGGAGCAGAGCCTCGTAACCACAGATGGGCGGAACTGGCCTGCAGAGGCCTGCATCTCCGCACAGGTGTCCGGGAGCTCATGGGCTGCAGCTGCGGCTGCTCTTGGCACCAGGTCCAGGGTCGGGACAGGAAGCTGAGGAAGGAACCAGCAGGGTGGAAGCCCTGAGCCACGGCAGAAGCTTCCTCCTTGGGCCTTTTCAGCACCAGCCCCACAGCTCTCTCCGCCGGGCTGCTTGCACAGATTCTGCATCTCTCTGTCCTCTGGCATCTCTGATCCCCTGCGTTCTGCTTGTCTTCCTGGCCCTTGACCCATTTGTGCCTGCACGGTGACATTCCAGGCCTATGTGGACTCCCTGACCCAGCTCCCGGACCAGGGCCTTCAACCCAGGAGATCCTTCCCAGACACCCTAAGGGCTCCCAGTCACCCGGCTGGTCACCCTCCAGATGCAGCACTTTCTTCTCTTCATGGCAGGGGTCAGGACACTGATTTTCTAGACCCATAGCCTCACCTCTCTGGGACATTTCTACAAGGTCACCAGCCGCTTCCTCTGCTTGCCCCTTCCATCCTAAGCATGGCACAGAGAGGCAGGAAGAGAAATGGGTGGGAGGACAAATGGACTCCACAAGGCTTGATAAATACTAACAGCAAAGACTAAAAATAACTAGACAGCAGGAGTCTACTTGTAGGAATTTCATTTGTTCCTTTGTGCTGTGGAGCGGGGGCTGGAAACGTCATGTCCCCGGGGGTGGCTGGGCTGGCACCAGAGCTCCAGGCAGAGCGCTGCCCCACCCCTCCCGAAATAACTCTCCCTCCCTCCCTTGGCCCAAGCTGCAAACACTCCCACCCTGTTGCCAAGGGACCCTGCTCCCACCAGGAGCCAGGACAGCGGCTGGGTGACTGCAGCCTGTGCCTCTTCACCCCTCCTACTCCCCTGTGATGCCTCTGACTCCCCTTCTAGCTGCCAAGAGGCCACCAGGGCCCTTGCATGCCACCTACAGGCCCAGGGACCTGGGTGTGTAGACTGTGACACGGGAAAGCCGTGCATCCCACACGAATCTGGACTGGGGTCCTCCAAGATGCCCACTGCTGCCACCCCTGCTGCCCCTTCTGGGACTGGTCGAGGAGACCCTTTGACATCCAGAGCGCCCTCAAGGAGCACAGCCAGCAGTTCAGCCCCGTCTCTGGGCAGCGGCTTCCACACCAACAGTCCCCCCGGGGCTCAGAAGCCACCAGGCATGAGGCCAACTCGAACAGTCCCCTCGGGTGACTCTCAGCACTGTGCAGCACTTGCCACACCCACTCTAACAGGGTGTCTGGGCTGGGCTGCTCCTGACGCACCCCAACAGCACAGCCTCCCCCTTTCCTGCTCCACGACCCACAGCGTGTCCCTCCCGGCTTCCCTTGGGGGTGCAGAGCAGGAGCCTCCCTCCTGCAGAGGTGGGGCCCTCCCTGTCCTGAACACACCCTGCACCCCACTCCCGTGCCTGCTCGCACTGCCAGACACTGCTCACACTCAGGCTCCTCCCCCAGGCTGGGAAGCGGCTGGGCCACTTGATAACCCCAGCACTTTCCCTCCTCACCAGGGGAACAGGGCCCACACTCCTCTCCTCCTCCCCTCTCCTCTCCTAAGCACTCTCTCTCTCCTTCTCTCTTTCTGTGTCTGGTCCTAGGGGTCGCAGTCACACTGAGCTACACCCCCAGGCTTTTTCTTTCCTTTATTTATTTATTTTTGAGTCGGGTCTCATTAAGTCCCTAGGCTGCCCAGGCTGGGTGCCAACTTGTCCTCCTGCCTCAGCCTCACGGAGTGCTGGGAGTACAGGAGGGCACCACCATGCCTGGCCCTGCATCTGCTGCCTCCTGATTCCCAAATCGCCATTGCAGAGGCCAGGATTCTCCCACTCACTTCTGCGAAGCCCGGGCACCCTTCGTTCCATGACCGGCCAGCACTGCCCCTCCCGTCCGGCCACGCTCTGCTCCTGCCCCCGCTCTTCTCATGTCTCTTCCTCCTGCTCCCTACGCCGACCACCCCGAAAACACCAACAATTGCCACGGCCCAGGGCACCAGATTTAGTAATGGCTAAACTTGATTTCAAATCAATCATAAATATTTAGTACAAGCACGTCTAAAGTTACGCATGAAGCATTGTTATACTAAAAAAATTATCCGCTCTTTTTTAAAAAAATTTTTTTAAATTTTATTTTTAAAGGGAGTAAAATTAAACACAACAAAATAGAACAGAATGGGACATAAGAAAGCATAAATTTCAAAGCTAGACAACCAGAGATCTTCACAATCTGTCATATTGTCTCTTGTTTTCTTCCAAATGGTTGTCCTTATCTTTGCATATGGAGAGCTCATACTAAATAACATAGTCAATCTTTTCACAAGATTTGTAGTTCACTGGCTCCCACTTGCTAGGCAGGGGGGAAGGGGAGGGGGTACACGGGATGGGGGACAGGACGACATGAGATGTCTGATTCTCACGCAGGATCATAGTTGCCCCCCAGAGACGGGAACAGTTCCTTGTTTTCCCGGCACCCCAAGTCAACCACACGGTGCAGGTCCTGATGCACCAGGGTCTCTCTCCTTTGGGCTGCCGAAAGTCAGCCACACTCTCAGCTGCCCCCCAGAGAGGGGAAGAGCTCCTTGTTCTCCCGGTACCCCAAGTCAACCACATGGTGCAGGTCCCGAGGCACCAGGGTCTCTCCCCTGCAGGCCCCCTAAAGTCCGCCATACTCACCTACTATTTCTTTCTGATGAATTGACCATTCCATTTCCAAAGTTCTGAAATGGCCAACAGACCACAGAAAGAATTCTCTTTAGGCTCCTGTTTGAAACCAGCAGCTACAGCCATCTGCTGGCTTTGCTTCAGGGCCGCAATGTTATCCTCTCTTGACCTAAATTCAGTTTCCTACATTTCTCCTGACAGCCTTCCCTAGTGGATTGTGTAGCGCTCACCTCTCACCCCTTCCTTTGCCGATGTTTGGCTTTAATGGTGATCTTTTCTCAGGTAATTCCTAAGTCTTCATCTCCAGCACCAATTTTCTCCTTTTTCCTTGCCCCACTTGCTTTACTTCTCCCCCTTTCTTCTCTTTCTCCCTCTCCCTCTCCTTCCTTTCCTCTTCCTCTTCTTCCTCTCTCTTTCCCTCTCCATCTGTCAAATTTGTTTTCCACTCCATCTTTACACCATTTCCAATTCATTACATACAAAGCTGATATTATTTTTTGACTCCCCTGAAACTCTCCTCCTCCACCGCTGATGCTCCAAACACTCTCTCCAGCCTCCGGCGAACGCAACCCCAAGGGCTGGCTGCCCCCTCTTCCTAGGCC
This sequence comes from Dolichotis patagonum, assembly GCA_004027295.1. NCBI lineage: Eukaryota > Metazoa > Chordata > Mammalia > Rodentia > Caviidae > Dolichotis > Dolichotis patagonum. The sequence goes on along the minus strand of PVJX010002814.1, from coordinate 67,238 downwards.
TGACTGTCGGCTGGCTTTACCCTGGCCAGCACTCAGACCCGGCTTTTTCTGCATTTCCATGGATTCCACTGACTTATGGGGTCCCCTTCTCCCTCCCTCCACAGCCCTCAGTGCTGGCAAAGCTGGCTGCTGGGTCAGGGGCAGTGTCCAAGCCCCCAGCCAGCACTCAGAGCCCCTCGGGCTTAATTTCCCTGCCCTCTGCACACCCCAGCCCCAGGAGGATTGCGGCGCGGTCCTGCCACCCTCTCCGTCTCTCACGTCAGGCCCAGAGGACACCACACATCCGGCTCCTGCACAAACAGACGTCACTCACCCCCTGCTACATCAGTGAAGTCAGTCGGTTAAAAATTAACAGGATGAAGTCATTAAGTTCATGAACCATTTGTGGAAAATGCAAATCAATGCACTTTCTCACAAATCTATAGTTTGCTGAGACCCATTGTGCTGATGTTGAGCCTACAGAAGTGTCTCCTGTCTCTGTGATGTCAGGATGGGGCCACCTGATGGCCACCAAGGAACACCGGCAGACACGGACCCCTCCCGCCCACCCTCTGCCACCTCTCTGCTTACTTCTGAACTCTGATCCCGTCCCCGTCTCTCCCAGGTAGGACAGCAGAAGTCTCTGTGAAAGTGCTTGCAAGCCCTGTTATGTAACTCCCGAAAACTGGGGCCTAAATTACTGCTAAGCCAGAGTTCCGATCCAAGAACACCCGAGTGCTTCAGTGCTCCAGGTCAGAGGCCCGCGCTGTTTTATTGTCACCGGCCAACAGCACATACTTTCAGCTCCGCAGACCATATGGAACCTGTCGCGGTGACACAACACCACCACTTGGGCACCAAAACAGCCATGGATGACAGAAAGAGAAACAAGCCGGCCTGTGCACAGTGAGGCTTTACCTAAAACAGGCACCCAGGACACTGATGCTAGCCCTGCCCCTACGGCCAGCTCCAGGGAAGAGGGCTCGGTTCCCTCCAGACCACATCTTTCATTGCAGTCACTTAACTGGAAAGAACAGAAGTTTCCACTGGCGTAGTTCTTTGTTTTCACAAAATTACACTTAAGCCCAACGCAGGACCCCAGAGCAGGTCAGAGCAGAGTCAGGCACCTTGAGCGCCTGCCAGGCCTCTGAGGCTTTCCTCCTGGCCCAGGACAGGCAGGAGAGAGGAGGCCAGACAGGCGAGGGGCCCACTACTTTGGGCACAGTTTACGGGGCACTGAAAAAAAAAGCAGTAGGTCATCTTTTTTTTTTTTTTTTTTTTTTAGTAGGTCATCTTTTAAAACAAATATTATTAAAAATCATAATGATAGAAAATGCCCTTAATGAGCAAAACATCAGAGTCTTAAACAGGATCACAATTGCTGAGGCGAAGTTTTCTGTACACTCCAATTTGGAGCTGTGTAGCGTCGAAACTAACTTATTTACAACATTGATATTTTGGTTTTGATTTATTATTTTTAAAATAGTACACTACTGTCACTTCTCTTTATCATGCTTGGACTTTTGACCACCCTCTAATTTCACACAGGACACTACTCACCTCCAGCGTGTCCCTAGTCTCAAAGCTGAGATGCTTTCCATGCATCAGCACTTACCTCTGCTTTGGAGAATGGTGTCCAGGAGTTAATGTCCCTTCTGACCACATCAGCCCTCTGGGCTGTACAACACCGGCCTCAGTGACCTGAGTGTCCCTCAGGCACGGGGCGCTTTGGAGCACATGGAGTCGCTCCTGGCAGACTCCAGAGTCACAAAGCACATGTTAGAGAGAGAAGAGAACCAACTTGTACCACGCACGTGCTAAGTGCCAAGTGGCACAGTGCTCAGGGACTTTATTTCCACTGTCACCTATCTGTCCCCCACTTAAGACGGTTCACTGTGTTACAGGGCACCGTGGCGCTAGGCCACCACCTTCAGCCTCCACCTTGTGAGATGTGCTACACAAACTCCCAACTTTCAGTATTGTCACCCCGAGTCAATGGGAACCCAGCCCCGCCGGAAGTCAAGGGGCATCTCAAGCTCTTCCGACAGCTCTTTTGAGTGGATAAGGAGGTAGGCCACGACCACCACAGTGCAGAAAATATAAAAGCCAGGCTAAAGCTTCACACGTGGCCATCGCATCCCGCCAAGCAGTCACCCACTTTGGGTGTGGCTGCGGCACATTTTGCCTTCCTCCCTCCCGTTTGCACAGCACCTCCCCACTTACAATGAGCCTTCAACTGCTTCGTCCCTTTAGAGTGTCACTGCAGCCCTGGGAGGTAAAGGTTGTATAGGGTTGACGGCGGTTGGCTTGGACTCCTCAAGTCTACCACAGAGGCGAGGGCACACAGGCACATTCAGAGAGGTTACAGGGACTCACACAAAGTCACCAGTGGCTGAACAAGAATTAAAAGCCGGGGTCTCCTGTGGCCTGGAGTGGTGCTTTTTTTGTACATCCCCTTCCTCCCTGGAGGAGCACGCCCAGCAAGGTGACCGTGCCCCGAACCAGCTGGGAGCGTGCAGCCCTGGATCCAATCAGGTCAGGCTGTCCCTGACACAACAGCAGCCAGGACCGGACACTTTGAGGGGGTGGAATTAGTACACAGGCCAGGAAGCTGACACCAAGCACCAGCTGCCCCGTGAGTAAAGGCTGAGGTAGGTAAACTGAGGCAGCAGAAGCAAAAGACTCCTGAGGAGGGGTAAGGGCTCTTGGAAGGACAGAACAGGAAGAGGCTCAAACCTGACCCTGCCCACTTTGCCCAAGCCCACTGGGTGCCAGGGGTCACTGCCATCGACAATCAAAGCAGCTGGTGGATTCTCTGCTCCAAGAAGCCAAGTCTCTCCTGCCCGCTTCCAGCTCCCATTTGCTCCAGGGACAGAGCAGTGTGTCATCCTCACAGAGGACCAGGATGGTTCGGGGGGTGAGAAACGTCAAATCCAGCTGAGGGCAGATGCGAGAGCCAAGGGGCGAGAGAAGGCGGCAGCCCCCAGGAGAGGCCGCCTGGGAGGGCAGCTCAGCGCTGAGGTGGGTGCCCGGTGCTCTCAAGCATTGGAAATCCCAGCCGGCTGGGTCTCATGGTTGGTCTCAAGTTCACCAGCGCCTCTTCCCTGGGGAGAAGCCATGAGGGGCTGGGATTCCGTGGGGCAGCGCCTTCAAAAACAGAAGAGCTGGCAATTCTATCCACACAATAATAGGAAGCACCCGGGCAAGCGTGAGAGGCCAGTCTTGTCTACAGCAGGATGGCAAGGTATAAACAAGACTGGGAAGAAAACTCCCAGGCTGTTAGAAGCACTGCTTTTGACAAATGGGGTGGAGAGAGGAAAAAATTCAGCCCAAATACAGAACAAAAGCTGTGAGAAGCATTCAATCACATGTTGGGCGGGCGGCCCGCAGGCGTTTGCAAGGACCCAATGCAACTGCAGTCTGACAGCTCCTCCCTCTAGAGAGAGCGTGGTTACCAGTCCGCTCTTCCAGTTTTATATACTCAGGGTTTGGGCTGTTTGTTTCTGCTTTCATGCACCGAGTTTCTTAATCACACAAGTCTCCGTCTGGTGACCCCACATGCCGTTGTTTTGGAGAACCACAAGCCACGTTGTCACCGTTCCTTTTTCTATGTCATGTTCTATGCAGTACAACAAGGTTCACATACATGTGCTGAGCCTTAGATAATACTTCAGAGGGTCACCTGTGTTGTGAGACACTTAGTACAGCGCAACTCCAGCATCTCCTATCTTCCTAACCAATCCTTTACCAATAGTAAGTACTGAGCACAGAGGAGGCCACACTAAAATGGGGTCACTCGTGCTAAGTGACATGTTACAAGGCTGAACTGTGAAATGAGATACAGGACTAGGGGGAGACAGAGAGAGAGACAGACACAGGCAGACTGACAGACCAATACAAAGGGGCCCCATTTACCTGGGCAGTATAAGGACATTCTCTTTGCTGTCACCCTGTAAGAACAGTAACTTTAAAATGACCAAGCTTCTGTTTCTATTTTCTTTGATCTTTTCTTCCTTCTTGTGCCTCCTCAGCTCAGCCCCCTGGAAACCTACTTTGTTTTATAGGATGAGATGTTATCTGATTCTACAACCATGAATAAAGCCATTTTGACTGCAGTGGATTAACTAATGGTCAGCTTGGGACCCCACTGAACTGACTCAGTGCGCTGCTGGGCGTGGAAGGCCCACCTCACCTGAGGATTGTTGCCAGCAGCATAAAAAGAACTGGGGGGAAGCTGGTGCTGTTGGTTCTCCTGGAGAAGCTTGTCACACTGTTTTTTCTGACATGAACTCAGCTGTTCTCATTGTCAGAGGAGCTCACGACCTCACTGTCACTGAGGATAGCTGATTTTCTCTTCGGGGGAGCTCTGGTCCTTACCTTGAGGACCTTGTCACTTCCTGGCTCCAGTGCAGATCCCTGAGCCTGCTGGCTCAGCTCCTTCACCCCACTGCTGCAGACTTTCTAGCTTCCACCACTGACCTTTGGCCCTTTCTAGCGCAGGTTCGTGATACAGACTTGTATGAGACACTGTCGTGGGCTCTAGGCCTCCAGCTGGACTCATGCAGGACACTGCCGTGGGATCCAGGCCCTCAGCTGGATTCTTTGCATCTCTAATGCATCAGATTTTTTTTTTTTTGTACCAGGGATCGAACTCACAACATCTCACTTGCCAGGCAGGCGCTTAAGCCATTGAGCTAAATCTCCGGCCCTTGCACCAGATCTTTTGTACTTTTCTGCATTTCACATTTTGGGTGAATATTATAAAATATTCCCATAAATTATGTGGCCTGTATTAAATCTATTCTCTTGAAAACCCTTACTACAACCTAGACTTTGGTGTAACTTGGTCTTTTGCCAGTCTTGTCAGCTGCTCATGTGAGTTCTTAGCTACACAGAACATGGACTTCACATGAGGGCCAGTTCCAAGGTTAAATAAAAGTCCATTACATGGAGGAAGCAACCTCATAGACAGACAGCCCCATAGAGAGGATGGCAGTGGTGGTTCCTCCACAGACAGTGCAGCCCAGCACAAGGGTGGCACTTGCCTTCCCAAGGAGTCAGGCCAGTTTCCACGTGCCTTGCTGTCTTGTATCTTAAGGAGTGCAATAGTCTCCTCCTTTGATTAACCCTCTCCCTTCCCTCGCAAAGGCATACAGTGGGCGCTTCAAGTCCTGGAGCTCCCCCCCTCAGTTACACACCCGCCCCCAGCTCTGCAGCTCTTTCTCTCTGCAGCTTATTCACTGTTGGCCCCTGAGCAAGTGACTCGACCTACTTCCTTGTCCTCCTGGCTTCCTGCCTCCGTCCCACGCATGTGCCTTACTACTCCCTCGAAGCCTACTTCCAAGAACAGGCCAGGTCTGAGAGAGGCACCTGGGGCCCAGCGCACAGCTGGCCAGCTCTCTGGGCTCCCCACGAGGCGAAGGAATGCTCTTCTGGGAAGTCCTTCTCCAGCCTCCTCCACCTCTGCCTGCTCAACAACCTGCTCTTGGCCTCACCCCACACTGCCCAGCTGGGCTTTCTGCTGATAGCACCCTAGCTATGCATGTTCACCTGTACCAGAAGGGCCAATCACCAGACTGAATTTTCACAACATCCTCAAAGTAGGCTCCATTATCCTGCTGTGATAGAGGAACAAAATGAGCTGCCAACGCTTTCAGAAGCTTGCTTGAGGACATACAATTAGTAAGCTTTAAAACTGAGATTAGATCTCAGGATCTTGTCTTGAGTAAGGCCCTTCAAAATACATAGGCACCTATCCCTACAATGTTATGCTACAAAGCTACAGTAATAAAAACAGCATGGTACTAGCATTAAAAAAGACACGTTGAGCAATGGAACAGAACTGAGGGTGCAGAAATGACCTCACATGCACTCTCAGCCATTTGATTTTTAACAAAGGGCTCAAAAATATAGACTGAAGAAAAGGCAGGCTGTTTAGCAAATGGTGCTGGGAAAACTGGCTATCTACGTGTAGAAGAATGAATCCAGACCTGTATTCCTAATCCTGTACCAAAAGCAAATCAAAGTGGATCCAAAACCAAGATGAAAAGAAAAAAAAAAAAAACAAGAAACACTGAACCTGCTACAAAAAAATTATTAAAATCTCGGAAGACACAGGCTTAGGCAAGGACTTTGTCAACAAAACCTCAATTGCATAAAACAATATGAAGAATCAAAAAATAAGTTCATATCAAATTTAAAAGTTTCCGCACAGTGAAGAAAACAACCAACAGTAAAGAGACAACCTACAGAATGAAGAAAGAAACCCTTGCAAGCAACACCATGGACAGAGGACTATATCTAGACTATATAAAGAACTAAAAGCATTGGACTCCCCAAAATAAGTGAGCCAATCAAAACTGGGCAACTGACATGAAAAGATGCTTCTCAGAAAAAAATGTACAAATGCCAATAAATACACTCACACACGTCCAGCACCTGTGACTACTGGGGAAATGCAAACCAAAATAACACTGAGATCCCACCTACCCCTGTAGGAATGGCTGTTATCAAGGACTCAAAAAACAAGTGCTAGCAAGGTTGTGGGAGAAGAGAAACACTTCCTACTGCTGGTGAGAATGTAAACCAAGGCAACCACTATGGAAATCAGTGTGGAAATTCCTCAAAAAACTAAAAACAATTTTTTTTAAACATTTAGCATTTTACTTTTTTTTTTTATCGGTACCGGGGATTGAACTCAGACTGAGCTCTTGCAAGGTAGGAGCTTATGCTGCTGAGCTAAATCCCCAGCAACCAGAATTATTTTTGACTCACTATACGTCTTCCGAGTATCTTCTTGGAAGAGTTAAAGACATCGTCAGTGATGCATGCAGTACCTACGTTTACAGCAACATAATTCACAGTAGCTAAATTATGGAAGCTGCCTAAATGCCCATCAATAGAGGAACGGATACAGAAAATGTGGTATGTATGCATAATGGAATACTATTCCCTCATAAAGAAGGAGAATTTTGAGTTATAGGTAAGAAAATGGATGGATCTTGAGAGCATAAAGCAAGGGGAAACAAATTGGACACAGAATATTAACTATCATGTGGTTTTTCTTACAAGAGAAATCCAAAATGTAAAACAAATTTGTAAAGGAAAAGAAACTTGAAAAGAAAAGATGACAAGAAACAGGGAAGTAGACTTGGTGGCCATGGGAAGCGGATCTGGAGAAGGAAGGAGAGAGAAAGGTTTTCAGGGATGGGAATAGAAATGATCAGACATAGTATGTGTTAAGTATCAATTCCCCCAAATGATTGCAATTACCGTGTGTCACAAATATATACCGCTACCATAAAAACACACTGATGATGTATGCAGTCCAGCTCTCATGCTGGGTTATTTGCTGCATAAGGACAAAGGTCTACATTTTCCTTGTAACGGCGTCCAGGCAAGGTAAACCTGTAGGCAAGCACAGTGGGCACCTACCTAGGTGGTGTCAAATGGGTTAAAATGTCTCCATCCTTCACAGGGGCTGAGCCTCCCCTTTGGAGGTCGTTAGTCTGAACCTTGATCTCTCCAGGATTCGCGTCTTGGAGCACAACTGGCCTAGGAAGGAGAACTCAGAAAATGACATGTAGGAGAGACGCCCAGAGAGGAACTGGGGAGCTCTGCATGGGTTCAGGGGTCCTGAGCAGAGAAGAAGGGAGACTGCAAAGCCAGCTGTGGGTGCTTTGCTTTTTGACCCCTTTTTTGTGGCCCTGAGCCAAAGGAAAGGATTATTTCACTCAGTCTGAGGATCTACTGCTTTGACAAGGCTAAGAGGAGGAGGTGGCAGGTGGACTCTGGAGAGAAGAAGAGCAAACAATGGTAAATAAGTCAGGGAACGACCCTGCATAGAATACATTTAATAGAGAACTCAGGAAAAGGAGTGGGAGGAAGTAGAACCAGCTGCCTCGGCACACAAGATCCCCAGGAAAGTACCAAATGAAGACAAATCAAATGGCCTGGCAAATGCCTCTCTGTGCCAAAATGTCTGTCCACACTGACATAGCCAATTGCTATTCTGATGTTCCCAAACAAGGAAGTTCAATGTGGAGTTAATCACCATGATGCAAAATGATGTGAGCATGATCTAGAAAGACAATCTGAGGACAGATTGTATTAGTCACTTCCCCGTCACTGAGACACAACACCCAGCACCCACGGGCTGAAGGAGCACTGTTTACGTGGCTCAGTTTCCAGTGGGTTCAGTCCAAGGTCAGCTGGCTCCACGGCAGAAATGCATGGTGGGAGGGCATGGATGAGGACAGCTGTGCAACCACAGCAGCCAGGAAGCAGACAGACCGGCGAGGAGTGGGGACAGCAAAGCGCTGTCCTAGGCCCCGTCCCCAGTGACTCCTCCAGGCAGACTCGACATCCTAGCAGCATGCCCAGCCACGAATTCACCCACGGATGAATCTTCTCATGAGTGTAGCTCCCCGTGATCCAATCACATCCACACACATGAGACTGGGGCACCAAATACTATAATCTACATATTATAATCTCTTTTTTTTGTCTTCTCTGTGGTTTGGGAAGTTTATATTTGTAATCTCACTGAAATGTTATTGGGATCCCAGCGAGTTAATTCCAACCTACCACCTCCAGTGCAACCCATGGCAAGAATAAAGACGTTGAGACATATTTATAGTTACAGGCAGCCAAGGGGACCTGAGTCCAGTCCAGTTGAGGATTCATAGAACAAAGGCCTTGGTCTAGGACCTCGCCCAGAACTTACTAACTCATCAAGAAGAGAGTGGCTTGAGAATGACTGACGGTAAGAACAGTGGAAATTATGTGAGCCTGTGAGCTGGGCTTCGCTAGGAAGCCTGAAGGCACTTCTGCAGTAGGTAGAGAGAAGGGTAAGCAGAAAGATGAACCTGCATAACTCAACTGGGGAAGCATTTAAATGTTTAGGAGGCTGTCGTTTCAGTTTCTGATAGGTAAACTTTTGTGCCCTGGGAAGTCACAGCATCTCATCTTGAGGCCCGAACCCAGCTGACATTCCTGGAGCTATGTGGCTCTGCCATTCTGCTGTGCTCAACATTTATAGGGAGACACCAGGCGAGGAAACAGGAAACTGTTGCTGGCTTCAAAGATTACACATCAGCACCTCAGCCAGCCCTGTTTATATTCCTCAGAGCCAACTGAAGGGAGAGGGAAACAGCTCAGCCAGCTCTGGCTTATCAGTACAGGGAGACAGGGCCTGTTTAACTACTGCAGAGGAGACAGTTCCGCATTCAAGGAGAGCTGTCCAAATGGCCTTCTATACTAAACCATAATGCAGATGTGATCTACAGAAATACTAATTATAAAATGCATTACTTCACAAATCACCCCCACTCTTTGGACAAAGAGATCTAAAATTGCTTCCACCATAAATAAATTCAAACTCTTAGTAATAGGTGAATGTACCAGATTTATATATTCAGATACATGGCAAATAATTTGGAAGACACTCTTGGGCAAGCCTGAACCCTGAGGAAAAGTGATGAAAACCATGGACGAAAGCTCCAATATCACAGGCCAGAAACTTTGAGAAATTCCAGGACCTTCCATGGCTCTTTCGGCTCTGATAATCACTTTATTCTGTGACTTTCCATCCAAACATAAATGTACTTCTGGGCTTTCACTTAATGCCTTCTTCTCAAGCAGAAAAGGTTAGTCCTATTTACCTTCACTGATTCCGTAGTTTTTAAAAAGATCCCTTTGTTTAATTCCTAAAAGAAAACAACCTTAAGGAGGCCCGGGAAGAAGGAAGGAAGCTTTGACCTTTCTGCACTAAATGAGTTATTTTACCAGTAGCTACGGCTGATTATATCCCCACCATACTGAATAGCAGCCTTCATACCCACTGGCATAAGAGGAACCAACAGCTACAGCCTAAGGCTTATTGTGTAGAAAGAGAAAAAAACATGGGTAAAGAGAGGCTTACAAAAGGAGAGAGGCAATATCACAAGAAACCCTTCCTCCTCCAAGTTCCTTGTTTGAACCACTGCAGTGTATATGTTTCCTGTACGTTTGGCTTGGCTGTTAATGAGCTGCAGTTCCACCAGTTACCTGCTTCCTTCAAGGAGCAGAAGCAAAGGTCTCCAGTTCAGTCCCATTCGGTCCCTGCTGTGGACCTCGCACCACCCAGGCCTGTACCTGCACCTGCACCTGCACCCGCTACCTGGGCCACACAGGTGCTACAAGATCGCCTTCAGCTGTGTTTCCAAGGGCACGGTGGGGGTTCTCGCCTAAATGCGCATCAGTGGTTCTCAGTTTGGTGTGATAAGGTGCAATCAGACAAAAAACAACAACCAAGGTCCTGAAAGGTCTGGATGGTTTTGTTCTAGCATCGTAGAACAAAACAGCAATACTAGTATTTCTGTAATTAACGTTTTACAAGAAGAGGACTCAGCACTCGTAAAACCAAATCAGTGAAAATGAACATTTAATGCATTTAAAGTATGCCAATTTTTAAGCGTTATGTAAAATGTAACATGAACAGTAACCTTTTATGAACAGTTATCAGCAAGTGGAATTTAAGGACAGAGGAATTAAAAAGTGAGAGCATCTTTAAAAATTACAAGTCATGAAGAGTTGAAAATGAAATCATGGTACCAGAACTGTTGTAATGTGAGTTCTTACAGTGCATAAACACTTGACATGGAATCAGGGGCGTGTGGAGCTGCAGATTGTTTTACTGCTAAAAACTGTACTCCTCGGGGAAATGGCCAAGTACTCATGAGCCAGCGCCAAATCTTTTCCTCTGGCTCTTTCGTCTCCCTCAGCTCTGAGTGACCTGGAGGAACACTGTTGACCTTCGTGGTGGGGGGCAGAAGATGGGACACATTTATTTATCTCCTGCTGCATGCAGTCTGCTTGAATGCAAGAAGGAAGCATTTCCCATCTGCCGGCCCCTGCTCCGGGTTTTCCTCTACGGCAGAGTGACAAATTTCCAGCTATGTCATCCCATAACAGTGCGTGTGTCCTAAGGTGACCCCACCAAGTCACATCCTGTGTAACCCACCCCTGCGTCCTCCTGTAGCACAGCCAGGCACACGCTCAGTCAGCATGAGGCAGCAATGCCTGCGTCCAGGCACTGCCTTGACCAGGTCACCTGCTCTGGGGGACTCCATCTCAGCAGCTGGGAGGAGTTTCTCCTGTTGGCTTCAAAGAAATAAGCCACAAGTCCACACCTGTGAGAGCAGAGGGGCTACAAAGGACAGCCAGAGAGAAAGGGGGGAGCTCGGTCCTCCCATCTCCATGTCAGTGGGACTCCTCCAACATCCTCAGGGGCTGGAACCATGACAGTGACCCTACCTCTGCCACCACGCAAGCCAGGTCACCCCAGCATCGCCCAGCAGCTGAACATCATATATTTGGGTTTAAATGCAGCGCTGGCACTTTTTGATATAAGTGGGTTTTGGGTTGCAGTTTGGGCCCTCAGTCTCTCAAAGGTTCACCATCACTGAGCTAGAGAAAAACCTCAGGCTTGGGAAAAGACATACCCGACCGAGCTGCACCAGACCATGACCCAGCGACACTGCGGGATAACAAAGAGACACTAAGTCACTGCATTTGGTCATTTGCTCTTAAGCACCCTGATAAGCCTCCCAGTGCCCCAGTAACCATCACCCTTGCAAAGCTGTTTCACTTTGCCCACAGTTTTGTTCCACTTTCTGAGGACTGCAGAAATGTAGCAGAAATCTTTATTAATACGTATAAATGAAGGACACCCAAGAGCAAGTTCCGAGCAGGCACCAAACCAGCTGCTTCCAGATGTGCAAAGGGTCAGGACAGACATATGCCCTGCAAGGCAGCCGTGAGAAGCCGCAATAAACTCGGTGAGCAGGTAGAGAGATAAAGGTGCGGTGGATGGAGTCAAAGGGCCAGAGAGGTCAGGAGGACGGCAGGTGGAGGACTCAGCTGTGGGAAGTGGAATTTAGCAAGTCCGATCAAGGAGGACCTAAGTTTCATCCTGAGCCTGACATATAAAACCTCTCTTGGAGAAGAGCGTGCTTTACTCCTCCGGGTCCACCAGCCTAAATATCCAATGGGTCTCTCTAGTCAGTTTCAAAACTGTGGAGAGAGCCAAGGCCCTCTGAGAAGATCCGTGCAAAATACAATGCCAAAGCACACAAATGCATTATCAAACATCAGTGTCACTTTCGTCAGGAATAAAACCCAAGAACTATGCAACTGCTGGGATTTCTAAATATCCTTCCTTTTTCATCCAATCAATTGCAATAATTCAACAAGAAAATGTATATCAAACTGACATGTTGGGAGAAAAGTGCTGATTTCTGTGTCTTGGATGATGTGTTGACCACGACAAATTGTACCTCAGTCAGGGACACCAAATCCTCCTATTCTTCTGAGCAGTTAGCAGAGACCCAGGTAGATTTAAAGCAGAAATAAGAGCTTTACCAGGCAGCTCATAAATGTGTCCCTTTGAGCACAGCATAGCAGCGACACGTTTCCACAGTAAGGGCCCCGGGCAAGCCCCGAGCCTCTGAGTGTTTTAGGGGTGACAGCTATGGTTTCATTTTTAGTTCCAGCAATGCAAGGATTCTGATTGAAGATGGATTCTGAACACTCTTCTTATTCAGCATAACCTTTACACTAAACAGATGCCCGGAAGAGGGCTGGCTTCATAAAAGGTAACCTCCTCAGGCACAGGTTTTAAGTGAAGAAGAAAGCGTAGTGAGGTTTTTATATTTCTTCCCTTCACTTCAGACTTACTTTGCGGACATCCAAACATGTTACAATTTGAAAGATGCCATTGTAAGACCTTTGCATTGCTGAGATGTGGGAGCAAGTCAGAGTGGCTCCTGATGGTGCCTGAGACCAGGACATGCACTCCGTGCGTGGCACAAGTGTCCTTGGTGTGTCCCCAGAGACACTGACCACATCCTATTTGCCAGATTTTTTTCCTCAGAGATTGATGAGACAGTGACAGAGTGGGGTGGAAAGAATGTGGATGTGTAGGGACACAGGTCCAGGTAATCTGCGAATGTCCCAGCTCCAAATACAGAAGAGCTGCTTCCACTGAAACGCATACAGAGTCCCTCCAAACTTCATGCTGAAATTTACCCTCCCAGGTAATGGCATCTAGAGGTAATGAGGTCCGAGATCCTGGTGTAGCACCCACCCTCTCGCCCTCGGTGTCGTCCTCCAAGTGAGCCTGCAGCACTGAAGGCAGACACCAGAACCACCAGTGCCATGACCTGTGGGACTGTGAGAAGCAAACTTCTGTTCCATGTCAATGTCCCAGCTGGAGGTGTTTCACTGCAGCGGCATCAGTGGCAAAGATAACTGCACACACATCTTCTAATTTAAAGCATGACTGAGGGCAGCCGGGGGTGAGGGAGGAGGAACCCAGGAGTGCAGGGCTGAGGCCTGGGCTCTCACCCACCTCCACGTGTGCTAACAGGGGGACGAGTTAGAGCCCCCTCATACTGTCACAGACAGGGACATGACTCACTTCAAAGTCCCTTCCGTCCGTTTAGCATCTACTTCAGTTTGATCTTAACTCGTCCTTTAAGATCTCCACTCAGAGGGCCGGGGATTTAGCTCAGCAGTTCAAGTGCTTGCCTGATAAGTGCAAGGTCATGAGTTCGATTCCCGGTACCAAAAGATCTCCCTCTGGAGCTGGGCATGGTGGCACATGCCTGTAATGCCAGCACTCGGGAGGCTAAGGCAGGAGGATCGTTGCAAATTTGCAAATTTGAGACCAGCCTGATCTACAAAGTGAGCTCAAAACCAGCAAGACCCTGTCTCAAAAAGAAAAAAAAAAAAAAAAAGATTTCTACCTGGAAGTCTGTGGTTTATGAACAAACAGGGAAATTCAGTTGGCTAACTTTACTCTTTCCAGTAGTCTGAGGTGAATCCCTTTGTAATAGTGACAATGCTAAACATACTTTACACATCTTGGTTTGCATATAAAAATTTCAGAGTTTATGCACTCTTGAAGAGATAAAAGTCTAAAGATTTTTTGAAATACAGCTTTGGATATTACATGAAGGCACTGCGTAGTTACCAACACCTTTAATGGCTATTTCTAAACATGCTTCAGCCGGGCCAGTGGTGAGTGAAATACTTTCCGCTCTGTCTTTATGGCACCAATTTTTGCATCCAAAATATGGCATTTGTATATTTTCACAAGCCCTTGTAAATAGAGTCAATAGTTCTTTATATTTAGTTTTAACTTGATCTAATAAAATTGGCAATTTGTACTTCAGAATCCAACCTTAACTTTCTTCAGGAAATGGGAAAAGCTGAATATTCATTCATCTGGAAAAAAACACACCATGCTCCAAAACACAATTAAACTGGAAACAGATGACATTCGCCCTCCTGGGGCATTTAGCATAAGCTAAATATACTCACAGCACAGCTGACCACTGCAAACATGCCACCACCGCGACCCAAGCTGTGTCCAGAGCTGCCCCACCCCAGGGCCACAAAAGGCCACAGGTCCTGCCACCAAGGAGGCCATGTCTGGATCAGGCAACCAGCACCACTGCAGCCAAACACGAGTCCCCGGAAACGTCCTGAAGCTCTGCACTGTCCTGTTCTTCAGCTGCGAGGGGCGGATATTTTTCTTATTTAAATCTCAGAGTTGGTCTTAAATTCAGAAAGCGCATCTAACAAGAAGAGGGGGAGGAGGAGGTGAAGGAAGGAGCAGGGGAGAAGAAACAGAAACCAGCCTGAGCAGACAGCGAAGACAATCTGGCTTAAGGCGGATTCAACGAATGTCTCATTAGCTGACTAGTCAGTCGAGGCCGGTGGAGAGTCAGCGAGGTGGCCAGGAACGCTTCTCCCCACTGTCCAGGCCACCTGCAGCGCCCTTCGCAGAGTGACCAGTTGGCTCACTGGCAGCAGAGGCAGTCACCCAGGAGCCTAGGACAAAAGTGTTTCCTCAACAACCAGGAGGCGGGCACTGGGATCTCCGAGGTGCCCGTTCCTATTGAAGGGTGACCACGTGGTCAGTGAAGGCAGGCAGGTAAACAAAGTCATCAAGATAGGACCCAGTGAGGGTGGGCTCATATGAACATGAGTAACCAATGCCGCATAGCCTGCCTGTCCTCCCGGATTTGTTCCTCAGCACCGGACCATCGTCACCATCGTCCCTTGTGTTCTGCGACTTGGGCTGTCTGTGTCCTCCCCGGGAAGTGAGCCCTGCTCCAGGGCTCGGAGATCTCGGGTCACTGAGAAAAGCAGCCTGGAACTGAGCTGGACGCCTAGCAGTGCTCAGTGCTTGTTGACTGAATGAACAGCAGAGTCGCACCCAAGAGGCCACTTGAAGGAGGGAGCAACTGCCACGAAGACAGGCAGAAATGGTGCCGGGTTATGACGGAAACACAGTTCGGTGGGAAGACCCGAGAACAGGCAGGCGCAGTCCGCAGCAGGTCCTTGGCACGCTGGGCAGCGGCCGTCTGTGCTGCTGTCTGCCAGCGTCCTGTCCTCAGGGATCGTCCCCGAAGCCCCACGGTGGCTCTGGAGGGTACTGGCCTCAGGCTCCTGCTCTGCTGGACGCAGGGTGGGGCCCGAGCCGAGGAGCCCATCTGTCTTCCCTGCTGGGCATTTAAACCCCAGATCCCGCAGGAACAAGGGTGCTGGCCGCTGAGTCGCCCACAGGCAGCGCCTCAGAAGGATGGCTCTGGATCCTGGCTCCCGGGACCCCACTGTGGGGCACTCGTCTCCCCCAGAGCCTGGTGGGCCAGCTCGGCCTCCGGTTCTCGGTATCACCATCTTTCCGGGAAACTCTTTTCCGGGTTCCAGGCATCTCCGTCTTACTTCTGTGACCCCCAGGGCTGATTAAATGAGAAATGGGGTCTGGAAGGTCGCGTGGTGACACATTTTAAGTGAACGCTGTTGCGCAGGTGCGGAGCTAAACTCTCTCTCTGCGTCGCGCCGTTTAATCTTCAGAACCGTCTCTCGCAGTGACCATTCCCATGTTTAAAATGAGGGACATCAAACTTTAAAAAGTCAGGTAAGCCGGCGCCTGACTCCAGCCCCCCACGTGAGCAGTCCTGGGCTGCTCCTGGGACCCCTGGGAGGCTGTGCAAGAACCCTCTCCGGGCCAGCAGGCACGGCTGGGCTGGGGTCCCCTGGGGAGCAGCCCCCACGTCCAGTCCTTCCCAGGGATGCACTTCCACCTTCTCAAGTGTATGCACCGCAACGCTCTCCTACACCGCAAAGGAAAAGGAGGGCGATCTCCCCTGGGAGCAGCCGCCAGGTGCCCCGGGGAAGGGGTGGCAGGCAGGTGGCGCCAAAGCCTCCCTTTGCCTAACAGATGCCGGCCCTGCTCTTCCATTCCAACCATGCCAGGTCCAGTGTCTCGATTTACCCCTGGACGCTCCCTGCTCCGCTGCCTGTCTCCCACCCTCTTTTCCTCCCCCTCCTCACTTTGTCTTCTCGTCTGTTTATCCATCTATTGATTTTCAGTCATTTAGAAAAAGCACCAGGCACCAGGGGTGACCAGCCAAGTGACTGCTCCTGAGGGACCCCGGGCAAACAAGTGCCTTGTGGCTATGGCGCATGTGGCTGTGGCCATGTTCAGTCTCCAGACCACACAAAATGCAGTGACACTGCTGTCAATGAAACAAGGTGGGAAAGGTGAGTCCGAGATGCAGCGTCACAGGGAAGGGTTCTCATGGGCTGAAGGACTCTGAGGACTTAGCTCCAAGATGGAGAGCAGTGAGGCGGAGCCAGCCCTGTGAGGCCACACTAAGGGAAGAGCTTGTGCAAAGGCCCTGGGGCAGCAAAGGGTTTAGGTGTGTCCATCTGAGCAGGGAGCACAGGGTAGATCAGCAAGAGCTGCATCGTCTGGATGGGCAGAGCCATGCAGAGCTAGCACTGTATTAGTCTCTGACTCCCAGGAGGGAATGTTCTAGAGAAAACAAACCTCAAAACAACAGCAGCTTCAGAAATACTTGTGTCTACTGCCTGCCTGCAAGGCTGTTCATGCACCCGACTCCCACGCTATGGAAACCTCCAGAGTGGAGGTGGTGTGGCCAGCCCAGAGCTGACCGAGCAGTGATGGAAATGACAATGGAAAGGTTCTCACAACCCGAGAGATGGTGATCGCACCCTCATTGTATGGGTGAGGAGACCACACCTGGGGATCCCTCGGCTGAGCGGAAGAACCGTGAGGATTCAGGGCCAGACTTGTGTGACTCTAACGCCCGGCCTTGACCGTGATGCTACACTCGCCCCTCATTTTAGCAACAGGGGTCACTGGTGACCTTGACGGAAGCTTTCAGCGGAGCAGGGGGATGACAACTCTTTCACCACCAAGGGGAAAGGACGGTGGGGCTGTGACTCTTGTGTTTATAAGACAGTGAGAAGGAGCCCAGGAAGCAGGACAGCACCATCCTAGGGCATGGACAGGCCAGGGCCCAGGTCCTAAAAAAGAGAGCTCGGGGGAGGCAGCGCTCCAGTTGCGGGCCTGGGTGGGGAGGCACTTGGGCCTTGCTCCTGAGAATGACTTTGAGCCTGAAGTAAAGTGAGCAAAATGAAGCCAAACAACATATCCTTCCCGAGACAAAACGAGTCAGAATCTCCACCGCGCAGGCCTTCTCTCGGTTTTGTCTTCTTGCTCACAGGAGCCCAGCAGTGGTTGCTGTGTGACCAAGGCTGGGCGTTACTGGACCGGGGTGCTTGGGGCTCACAGCTGCACAACCTGGTCTCCGTCCAGCTGGCCTGGCTTCCTCCCTGAGTTTAAAATCTAAACGCAGGCACGTCTATTTCCCCTCCTCATTCATTCAATCTTACTGACTTGGAATTTAGATTGTTGAGATAATTTTAAAATGTTGTTTCATGACATTGGGTGATATATCTATATGATTACCAAATCCTGTCTTCCCGTAAATCACCAAAGTGTTAAGTGAATCTAACCAGAAAGACCCTAAAGGAAGAGAGACTTTCTCCCAGAGGCTTCTTTCTGACCATTCAGCACCCCTAGGGTCACACGGGTGACCATCTGGGAGCTGTCACCTTTCCTATTCCTCCCACACTCCACAGCTGCAGGTGGCCTGCCGTGGGCCAGGTCTTGGATTAGCTCACGGGGTGAAATGTTTCCAAGCCGGGCCTGGCTTCTGCCCTCCCGAAGCTTTATATCTCTGTGAGGAGATGAGTGTATGAAGAAAAGTGGTTAGATTTGTGGTAAGAGTGATAAAAGAAAGACTGTGGCACAATAACTGCGGAAGATGGTTCCCCACACGTCAGCCTGTCTCAGCGTCCAGATGGACAAGATGGAAGACTTGGAGAAGCTGTTTCCGGAACACAGAGACCCCGAGTCTAACACCCTCCCACTGGCCCAGCTTCAGCACGGCAAGGATTCTTTATGAACCCTGGTTGCCTCTTCTGGCTGTTTCCAAAAGTGCCTGTAAAAGTCGGGCGTGGTGACTCACGCCTGTAATCCTAGCGCTCGGGAGGCTGAGGCAGGAGGATCATTGCAAATTCGAGACCAGCCTGGGCTACAAAGTGAGCCCAGGGCCAGCCTGAACTGCATAGTGAGACTATGTCTCAAAAAGACAAATAAAAACCAAAAGTGTCCATAAGCCATCTGCCTTACAATCCTCCCAAGACTGAGTGAACTCAATTGGCAGTTTCCTCAAGAAGCCGTGGTCGCCTCATTCGAGCATCAGAACCCTTGAGCCATTAGCTTGTGACCGCTAGTTATTCATACCGCACGGGGACAAACACATAAGGTGCTGTGTGCGACTCATCCGCCGTCCACCACCACTTCCATGGCTCGCACACCATTCCTTCCTAGGGATGCAGACGCTGCAGTCCACAGAGGTCACAGAGCGCCTCGGTAAAGCCTTGGGGACTTGAATCCGGGCGGTCTGAGGTGGAGTCAGAGCTCCTGGCAGTGGCGTCCAACCGAGCCTCGAGCCTCGGGACAGTGCTGTTGTCCAAGACACCAGCTGCAGCCTCCAGGTCATGTGCATTTCAACTGAAATACGCATTAAAGTCCGAACTTTAGCGAAGGTGGCCAAGCACACAGCCCGAGCCAACTCCGTCTCTCTATTGCTAATTACTTTTCAATGACGCTGAAAAAGAACTGATGGTAAAAATTTGCCAGATTTGAGACACACACACGAGAAGCAACTGCACCCGTAGGAGTGGCGAAGAGCGGCAGACACAGACAGGCGGGCGGTGTGTGCCAATTCACAGCCTGACAGTCACAGCGTCCCCGCTTCGCCTAAGGCCTGGGTCATCCTTGCTTTCACTGCTGAGAGCCAAACACTGAAGTCTTGCTCGATTCAAAGGATGGAGCACGATGCGAAATAACTATCATTTTAAACACCGTCTGCGATCCGGGACCGCCAGTGTCTGGGCCCCCTGGGGCTGCCAAGCAGAGGGGAGGCACTTTCTCCTTACCTCTGCACCCTGGAGCCCGGAGGAAAATTCTTCCGCTTCAGTAAGTGGGTGCCAGGGCCTTTGTGGCTGTCAATGGCATTCCGTGAATGAATGAAGGGATGGACGGACGGTGTGAATGAGGGCCTGGGAGTGCAGTCTTTCCCACAGCCCCTGCGCTCAGGGAACAGCGCTTTCCTCCTTTCAGTGCCCAATTTTCCCAGCGTTAGAGAGGCCGCAGCGGTTGGGGGAGGAAGGACTTCCTAACTGATGAGACCTCTGGATGACAGGCGAGTGCACTCCTAGGCAGGTGTCTCCCCAGCCCTCTGGGCAGGACTCTTTCTAGAAGACCTTGCTCTTTATTTGCCAGTGGGAGTTTCCAAAGGCTTTAAGTAGCCCTCTTATCTCCATTCTGGTTGACAGGAGAATTGCTTAGCTAATCCTTTCTTCTCAGCCAAAAAATAGAAGAATTCTTCTCAGCCCTATCCAAATAGCATTAATTCAGCAGAGAGAATTAATGAGGCTTTGTAATAATTGAATTTAGCACATTTATCAACACACGGCAGACGGTCTGCACTGGCAAGCCGTTGCGGGGTGGCTGCGGCGGTTCCTGCGCTGATGCTGATGCGGAGACTCAGAGAAGTTAATCAACAGCCTCAAGACTGCCACAGCCTACAGACTGGGAAAAGCACCACCAGTCAGGCCTCGGACAGAGGACTCATGTGCAGAGTATACAAAGAACTCAAAAAACTAGACTTCCCCAAAATAAAAGACTCAATCAACAGGCGAGGGAAGCGAGTAGATGCTTCTCTGACAAAGTACGAATGGCTGATACACACATGAAGGAATGCTCCACATCTCTGGCCATTTGAAAAACTCAAGTTAAAACAACACTGAGACTCCATCTGCCCCCTGAAAGAATGGCCGTCGTCAAGAAGTCAAATAATAACAAGTGCTGGTGAGGTGGTGGGGAAAAAGGAACCTTCTACACGGTCGGTGGAATTGTAAACTAGTAAAACCACTATACAAACCAGTATGGAGATTTCTCCAAAAACTAAAACTAGCAATTCCATTTGACCCAGCTGTTCCCTTTCTAAGTATCTTCCCCGACATCACAGTACAGTGATCCACACACAACCACTTTTATAACAGCACAATTTATAATAGCTAAATTCTGGAAATGGCCTGTATGTCTACCCACAGACGGCTGGATAAAGAGAATGTGGTGTTACTCACAGCGGAGTCCTGCACTGCCAGGCAGAAGGATAAGCTTGGGTCATTTGTAGGACAATGGATACACCTTGATGCTGTGACGTTAACTCAGGTGCACAAGCTTAAGTATCACATGGTTCCTCTTCATGAGCAACCCGAGGTACATACAGAGCCAGAGAGAAGACAGGTAGTAGGAAGCGGGGCATTAGGTCTTTCTCAAAAGAGACGAGAATCAGGAGATGAAGAGGGGAAGAGGGGTGGGGAAGGGAATGAGAAACGCACGCTGTGTCTGTGTACCAGCTCCACACATGTGGATGTTACGTCCTGCAAACATGGGCTAATTAACAAGGAAAGAAAACCATTATCTGCTATAACAAAGATCAGGCGGCCGGTGAGGAGCAGTGTGACCCAGGCCAGTGTCTCTGGAAAGCCTGCCAACACTTCCTCGGCTACACCTTGAAGACTGGACTCCTCGGCCGCCCACTCAGCCTGTGCAGGCACTTTTCCATGAGTGCGGCTGCCGTGCGTTTACTACTGTTTTATTTAATCACTTAACCTTCTTTTCATGGCTGAAATTGTGCTTCTTTGAATGCTCATCCATTTTTTTTTCTCATCCATACTTTGAGCACAGCAGACTTTTCTCGTTTGCAGTTCTGGGAGCAGGAGCGCCTAGAAGAATGCTCTGAGTGGGCATCCACTCTCGGGGGCTCAGTTACCACGGTAGGGGTCTGAGGCAAAGCAGTCGCCTTGGGCAGCAGAAGGAAGGGCCTGGCTTGGCTCTCAGGAGCAGCTCTTGACAATAAGACGAGTTAAGCACTGAAAAGGACCAAGGAGAGGTGGGGAGTCCTCACACGGGGAGCACAGGGGTGCTCCACCTGGGTGACCTTGACGTGTCCCACTGAATAACCACACCGACAGCCCCAGTGCAGACGTACCACACAGCAGTGGGCGCTGGGCTCGAGGGCGCATCTGTGCGACCCCAGAACTCAGCCTTTTCCTCCCCTGAAGGAGACCGCACACGGCAGCAGGCTGGCCAGTTTGGGACTCCTGGGGGACACACACGGCCAGTGAGCACAGCTGCTACATCTAACCCAGGAAGAACAGGTGCTAGGTTCAGACGAGGTCGTAGTGCATCACAGCACAGTGAGTGACACAGAACCCAGCTGGCCAGGGTAAACGCGGTCATGGACACAGCCGCACACTTTGGGACAACCGAGGACATATGTGGAGGGGCCAGAGGCCTAAGTCCTCAAGTTGACAGAAGCCACTGCCAAAGCAGGAAAAATACTCTACATGAAATGAAGGAGGCCAAAGTCACTGGAACGAAAATGGATGCACCCTGAGACCATGATGTCATGTGAGGTTAATCAGACACGTGAGCTTAAAAATCCCAGTTTCTCTCACAGGAGACACCCAAAGCACTAAGGCAAACTAAAAGATGGATAATAGGAGGTAGAGAAAGAGAGCTTCAGATGGGAAGGGAAGAGATGGAGATGGGGGAAGAAGGAGGAGTTAAGATGAGCTGTGTACAGGTGTTCACTTCACACAAGGAATGCAGAATTACGTACCACACACAGTACATACACATACTGCATGCGAGTACCACACATGTACCACATGTGCACTACACATGCACACTACAAACGTGTACTACACACATGTACCACATGCAAGCACTACATATTTGCATTACACACATACTACACACATGTACTACAAGAGAAAATAATTTGGGGGAGAGGAAAAACTAACGTTTTGTGAAAAAGCAAGATCAATACATTTAGGATTTTTTTCTCGGTACCAGCTATTAAGCTCAGGACCCCACGTTTGCCAGGCAGAATTTGCCATTTAGGATTTCATTCTAGCATGAAATAACAATAAATGTGGTGAAGAGATTCCACATGACCAAGAGGTAGCAGAGCTAAACTACCCCTGAAGTTTCTAAAGTCAATCATTCTCATCTCTTAGCAGAAATCCATGGAACAGACTCCACTCCTTCCAAGAACGAGAGCTTGGGGTCATCGTGACGCAGAACACAAAATGGCAGGAGCAGGATTCCAAAACATCTGCGCACCCCTCCAACCCAAGTGACACACGAAGGCCCGCACTGTGCACCTGGTAGGCAACTGTCACGTGTGAGAACCCCCAGGGGCATCCATGAGGGAGCAGGGATGACAGGAGATGCGAAGTGGTGACAGAAAGCACCCTCCCAACCTGGACCATGGCAATCTCTGAAACAGGTCACCATGTGACGTTTACCCTGCATGGTCACCAGCATCTCTCAAGCACGGGTCTCACAGTGTCACAGTAGAAAAACATACGGAAGGAAACCAAAAACCGTACATGGCAAATTGACACTTGTTTCCTTTTCCTTTTCTCCCCTTGAATCCCCGAAGTCCTAAGCAGGCTGAAGGAATCACTTTCACCTGAGTGAAGTCACCTTTCACAGTGGTAGAATGTCACTGAGAAGCGAGGCTGTGACGCGACCTTTGAAACCAGGCAAATCTCTTTCGTAAGGTGGCTGGAAAGGGTGCGGGCGGAGTCCCGCTTAACATCACTCACTTCAGATGCCGCGAGAAGCTGGTGTGAAGAGCAGGTTCCCATCCACTCTCGGTGCCCTGCAGGGATTCGAGTCCTGGCTCAGCACTCGATAACCATGTGAGCCAACAGGACAGACAGATGTCCCCTAAACCTGAGCCTCCCCTGTCCGCTGTACGAGGTGCTCCACCAGTGAGCTGTCAGGCATTACCTGGAGGCCGAAGCCTTGTTGTGTTATGGGAATTCTTCATCAGGCCAAATCTCAATTAACTACCTGTTCTTATCTGCAAAGAGCCCACAGCCTAGTAAGGAAAACACAATCTGAGCAAAGAGTGCACAGTGCGAGACACGCAGGGAGAAAAATGGCCCAGGAACCGGGGATACAGAGCGGGCACAACCAGGAGCTCCCCATTAGAGGATAGAGAATAACAATAAGAGGCAACACAGCATAGCAACCTCCACACTTAGCGATAGCAGCCCATGGGGCGGGATGATTCTGCGATCCCACCTCACAGTGCTTCCAACGCAGTGAGCCAAAAACAGTAGAGAAGGTTCCAGAAGGCTCACGGGGGAGGGGACATTCTAGGTACCCTGCAGGGTACCTAGCCCTATTTTACCCGCTGAACCTTATGACGGAGACACCAAGGCACCTTCCCAAGCTCCTATAGTTAGAGATGGCCGAGCCAGGGCTGGAAACCAGGGACCCGGCTCACACTTATCCCACATGCCACGTCTGGCCACGTGTGATGCCCATGTGCTTGACCACATGCAGGGGTCGCAGGCCGGCCGCACAGTGGGTGGCACCTTCCAGTGCTCTCTGGTTAAATGCACCACACACTGGGCAGGGGCAAACAGCAGTACAGAAGCAGGAGGACAGATTTGGTGACACTGAGGAGCTGCCGCACCAGACATGGCAGCAGCTCGCCATGGAGGGGACGCCCACAGCAGTGGCACCTGCTAGCTTGTCTACTACCCCGCGGGCCCAGAGGGCTGACCTACACGTACGGTGCTGCCTGGCACCCCACTCCCATGGAGCAGTGCCATGGGGGCATCACAGGGTGGAAGAGAGAATCAGAGGTGCTTCTGCCTTATTCCATCCCACCTTGCCTGGCTTCTGAGAGTGGCTATATCCACCCGAAAAAAAAATGGTATTTGCACACAATGGAGTACTATTCTGCCACAAAGAAGGAAAACCGTCAGTCATCTAAAGGAAAATGGAGGCGCTGAAAGACCACAGTGAGAAATAAATCAGACAAAACAGTTTAAATATCACATGGTTTCTCTTGGAGGAGAAATCTAAAGCAGAAGCAAAGAGTGAAATAGAAGTAGATCATAGGAGACAGAGAACTAGGTCCTTCGCAGACATAAAGGGGACCCAAAGACAGAAGGGAAGGGAGAGAGAAGGGGATAAAAACGAGAATGGAGGTGTGTACATATACTCGCCACAATGAATGTGATCATTGTACATGGCCAACACGGCTACTGCGGTCCCTTCCAGACTCCACGGCCCGTGCTGAACTCCCGCTTCTGACCCTGGGGAAATCCCGGCTTCCCTGCCTGGCCCTCTGCTCCAACCTGCACCTCCCCACACAAGCACCTCGCTCATCATCTTTCAAATCCTAACCTCATGGCCTTTTCCTTCAGTCCAGGCCGAGGGGCAGCACAGCATGAAATCGGGACCAGCTGGCCCCCAAGTCAGTCACAGAGCAAGCACCAGGCCTTGGGGCAACCTTGCAGCTTGGTGGCAGGATGCTTGCCCAGCACTTTCAAGGTCCTGGGTTCAATCCCCAGCCCCAGGGGACACGCTGAGAACCTCGGTGACACACTTGACAGCCAGGCTTTTCCTCACAGTGGTACCCTGTCAGCCACATGGATGTCAAGGCCCCTCCACATGGCTGCACCAGGTGAGGCTTTGGGGAGCGTGAGGAGCAAGGTGTCCTCAGAGCAGGGGTGAGGTAAGTTAGCAGGACAGGAAGGGCTACTATGGAGTGGACCAGACCATTACAGAGTCACCGAGTAAGCTGATAAATTGCAAACCACATCACAGAAGGAAAGGAAATTGGGAGGAGCTGAAAGGATAACAGGAGAGCCCCGTTATTCATTCTATTTCAAGACTGGAATTGCTGTGGGCCCAGTTATTGGTGTCATGGACGAAGAGACTGGTAACGGAGGAAGTTAAACTGCGTGCATGGGGAGGACAGGGAGCCATGAGCAGAGCTGGGTGAAGGCCTGGGGGCTCTGACCCCGTCTCCTCCAGGCTCACCCCTTCTGCTCCTGCACACCTGACTGGCTTTGATAGAGACCCTCGTGGAGGCCACGTTTCATGATGGCCAGGCTCAGCGTGGACCCTGAACACAGTCCTGCTTTCAAAGCTTCCTCAGTCTCCAAAGAGCCTGTCTCCTGCTGGGGAAAGACTTTCTTGCTGGACAGGCTGGGAATCCAGGCTGCGAGGGGCGCCTGCCTGCCTTCGGTTTGGAAACAGGACCCATCCTCCTCTTCTCCTGCATTAGAGACCCCTCCGGAGCCCCACCCGGCTCGCCGGGCTGCAAAGAACTCAGGACCCAGAAGAGGAGGAGTCTGCCTTTCACCTTTGCCTTGATGACTTCAACAAAGCAAAGCTCTGCCCGGCCCTGCCCTCCCCCTGGGTGCCCCATGAAGGACAAAGGAGCATTGAATTCTGGGGGGCCCTGTTTCGGGAACTCACAGCCTTTCATGTTTTATACAGCATTCATCTGATATCCAGTGAATAACCGTCGAGCTTCCACAGGGGTCAGACACTGAGCCCGTTTCAATGGAAGCAGTAACGAGCTAGACCCACACGGAAACTGGCCTTGGGGATTTTCAGTGCAGCCAGAGACAATTGAATAAGCAATTGCAATAAATTACAGCCAGTGTTACACAGGGCAATAAGAAGCACTTAACAAAGGCAAGGAAAGTCAAGAAAGACTTTCTGGGAAGAGTTTTCTCTTTAAACTAGTATTTATAGAATGACTAAAAACTGAAAGTGGATTGAAGGATTGAGAACTGTCAAGGCAAAATAACAGCTTCGTGTGCAGAGGCCTGAGAGTGAGAGGGCTGCACTCTGGGTGCAGAAAGGGACGGAGGAGAAAGCAGGACAGAGGCCGAGGCTGGAGAAGCAGATGGACCAGGCCCCTCCAGCCTCGGGGCCCAGGGCGGAACAGCGGCCTGACTCCTGAGGGCACTAGGAGTCTCTGACAGGTGCTAAGCAGGAAGGCACACGATTCGTGCATGTCCTTGGAAGGTCGTGCTGGCTACAGCGTGAGCTCGGGTCCGAGGACTGCGAGACTGGAGGACAGAGACCGTGCAGGCCAGCGCCACAGCGAGCCGGGCGAGCGGCAGGGCAGCCTGGGCTGGGAGACTGGCCCACAGGACAGCACCCTGGGCAACAGGGAATGGGTAGGACTTTTGGGGAGGCTGCAGGGGTAGAGCAGGTGCATAAGGAGACCCAAGAGTGGCACCTGTCTCACCTGCCCACCTCGGTGACGGGTGCTTCTGGAAGGAGCAGGCTTAGGGGTTCAGAAGGAAAAGCCACGAGGGAGATGCTCGGCTGAGGATGGGCAGAGACATTAAGGTGTCTATGCAAAGACAGGAGGTCACTGAATAATCCCGTCTGGAGCCGAGCAAGACTCGGGGCCAGAGGTCAGAAGTCTGGCTGCTAGAGCCGGAGACATGGGCATCTGCTGAGAGACAGGGAGTCAGGCAGAGAGAACCCAGAGTCTGAAATGGGACCACAGGAAGGCAACGGTGGGGTCCATGGAGGTCAGCTCACACCTCCAGGTGTGGGCACCAGGACCCTGCAGACCTCAGAGCAGTGCTGTGCTCAGACCCAGCACCATATATCAGTAGGATGAGCTCTACCAACTGACCTGATGTCCTCAGTTTCCTTCATTGGAAAATGACAGCAGCAGCAGCTACGAAACACGCTTCACAGAGTCCTGCTGGAGACTCAATGGCTTAAGAGGTCCCGCACGCCTAGACCCGAGCCAGCAGGCACCCTGCACCCTGGGGGTTCATCATCAAGAGCATCTCACAGGAAGCGACCCAGAGTTCATTCAGCAGGCAGCCACGATGCATGCCTAGAGATGAAGGACCTTCGTGCAGACTGCTCCTTGCCACCCACCCACACACACTCCAAGGGCCTGAAAATGAGACTCGTACTGCATCAGCAAACCTGCACCGTCCTTTGTCTTCCCAATCATTCAGTGAGCAAGGAGACCTGCTTTGTCACTAGGTGTCTTTGTTAATTTTCTCTCATGGCTGAGACAAAATACTTGACACCCAAAATGAAGGAAGGAAAGGTTTATTTAGCTCAGTTTTTGGAGGTTTCAGTCCCTACTCAACTGGCTCCAAGGCAGGGTGGCACGGCACAGGGGCAGCCATTCATGGCAGCTACAAAGGACAAGAGCAAAAAGGGCCAAAGAGGGGAAGCATGTCTGCTTCCCTCCCTTATATAGTAGGCCGGCTCTGCCCCTGGGTGGGTGCAACACTCACACCACCAATGCCAGCTCTAGACACGGACCAATCACAAATGCTCACTTCAGCCACCTCTGTGACTGCATGAGGCTTTGTGGGGACATCCAGACACAAACCATAACACCAAGAGGTCTAGAGAATCACATAGAATGGAAGGAGCAGGACAGGAATCATCTCAGGTTGTCTCCCTTCTACTCCTGCCTGGAGATACATGGCTTCCTGTCCCCAGAGCCTTCCAGAAGCTCTCCACGGTGTTCTGAGGCAGTTTTCACCCCAGTGATTTCTGCAAACTAGCCACGGCCCCCATGACTCCAGCACAGCAATGTAGCTACACGGGCACTCCTGTCCCCACCTTCTGGAGGGCCAGTGGCCATAGTCAGTCACATCTGAAAAAACCAGCCATATGATGACTAACAAAGTCTCCTTTCACCCCACTATTTCCAGTGAAGACACTGGAAAAAGAATAAAGACAATCAGCATAGACCAAATACATGCCTTTTGCACGCTTTCGCATTTCTAAGTGTGCTTTTATTAGTCCACGTCTGCAGAACAGAATGACTGCCTTCCGTTTCAACTCAGCATAAGAAAATCTAGTTGGTTATCATGTGAGAGGAGAGCAAGGAAGAAGACCGAGCGGGAAGCGGAGGTGGGGAGCCATCGTCTAAATGGCTGTTACATCTCGGGCTCAGGTCCCCGCTGGGGATGTGACCCACTAGAACTCTGGGGGATCCATGGTTTCTTTTTGTTTGTTTTGGTACCAGGGATCAAACTCACAAGCTCGTGCTTACCAGGCAAGTGCTTGAGCTGCTGAGCTAAATCCCCAGCCCAGGATCCACGGTTTCTTAAAGTTATTTGTGTTTGTGGGCCCAGCATCAAGCAGAGGGGTTCTTCTCTCGGACGCTGTGACCCCAGCCACACTCCAGAGCCAAAGGTGAGTCACTGCCCCGCCAGCCACTTCACGCTCCCTCGCCAGCGTCTCTGGGCAACGAGGGGCTACGAGCAGCAGTAGAGAGCCACGATGGCCATGTGGGAAGGCGCTGAGCTGTAGGTGGCAAGAAGCAGCCAGGCGGGGCCGTGATGGGGAGAAGGCACTCGCTCCTACTCACTCCCCGCAGCTCCCCGGAATGACAGGGAAGGATTTTGTGATAGGCATAAATCTGGAAGCATGAAGAACGTGAAACAACGGTGATGAAATTCAGGAAATTGGAAAGCAGGTGCTCCAGGGGTGACCAACTCGGCAAACCTGAACGTGCAAATGCTTGGGCAGCAGGGAAGCCAGGAAGCACCCCTGATTTCTGCTGTGAACCCCACATGACTTGGGAGTACGAGGGACCAGGTGTCTCTGAAACCAGGGCTGACACAGGGCTGCATGCAGAAGGCCTGACGGGTCTTCCCGGGAGACTGTGCCCTTCCGCCCCCTTCCCGTGCAGCGCAGCAGTAACAGGTCATGGGGATCCCCCCCCCCGTGGCTCTGCACCTGCTCACGCGTGGACAATATGCGTCTCTGCCACACTCCGGTTGACATAGCAACAAGATCCACCCTCGCCAATGGATGTGGACAGAAATATCACTGCCCAGGTCTGAGCGGGACCGTAGCAGACAAGTCCCTGTCGGACTCTGACCCCGTGGCCACGAGGAACAGGTCTGCTCCAAGCTCCCGGCCCGAACCAAGCCCAGCTGTGCTGCAGACCACAAACTAGCCATGAGTGCTTGGAGCTGTCAGGGCCACTGAGGCTGTGCGGTGGAGACAGATGCCGCGCTGGAGCGCTGTGACAGGAACACTAGTGTGTGGCGCTGGCCTGGGAAGGGTCACGGGTATGAGGTACCGAGAACATAGAAGCTGCAATCTTCATATTCAGAGATTTAAAAATGATGAGGAACTGTCACGGGAGACTAGAAGAATGGTGTCCATGTGTTGTAGCAGCAAAATACTTTACTCAAGTGTTCCTTAGAGTAACAAGGAAGACTGATGAGAGGCCCAGTGAGCCCACAGCTTTGAGCAAGGAGATCCTGGGCCAAATGTTGACAGAGGGGACAAGAGTGTGCTCACAAATCTCAGGAAAAGGCCACTAAGAGCTGGGCACGGTGCACACCTATAATCCCAGCACTCAGGAGGCCGAGGCAGGAGAGTACCAGGCCAACCTGGACTACATTGCGAGACTCTGTTTCCAGATTTTAAAAACCCAGGAAGGAGTTAACAAACACAGGAATTCAGAGAACAGGCCACACCCCACAGGTGCATGGGAGGCAGCACCCCAGAACCTAATCTTGGCCTGAGACTCAGCTCCCCAGCCCACCTCCCTCGGCTGGGCCAGGGATGCTTCCCAGCTGGGTCTGCAGGCATCCAGGTTTGAAAAGGCTGCTGCGGCTGCCGCAGCTACACTGGAACTCACTCCTAGCTCCTCTTCCTCCCACACCGCTGCTCGGCAGCTGTTTGTTGAACAAATAAAGAAGTGATCTGAAACAAGTCACTTCCTCCCCAACTCCGGTTTCCCCAGGCCCACTCAGTGCTGCTTCCGTCCCATCTCAGCCATCAGGAGCCTGAGGGCCTGAGGGCATCCGGCAAGGGGCCAGGTGGGGGGCCGTGGGGATACAGCACTGTGTGAGGGGAGCCCCTGACAGCTGCCCTCCTGTGTGGCCACGGAGAGCCCCAGTCTTGTGCACCCGAAGTGGTCAGCTGGGAGTCACTCCTGGCCCCTGGCCCCACCAGCACCTCGCTGCTGCCCAAGCCCACCAAAGTCCCCGCTGCCCACCTCTCTCTGATGCCTACATCGTCCCTCCCTGTCCTTGGCCTCCATCACCCCTGGGGCCAGCAGACACGCTCTTCTTTGCCACCCTTGAGTTCCCTGGTCACAGGCTCAGGCAGGGCTCAACGTGACACCCACCAGCCCTCACGCCAGAGAGCGGTCTCCAGCATGGCCGCCCCAGGAGCAGGGAGCCACACCGTCACCCTCCTGCCAGCAGGAGCATGGCTGCTTTGTTCTGCAATAAGAATCGAGAGCAGTTTGCTCTTGGCAGGAGGGGACAAGAGGAAAAGAAGGAAGGGGGAGGAGAGGAGGGAACTGGGGCCAGAATCCCCTCCCCAAGGGCTCGGGCAGGCCCGACACGGACCCGACAGCACTCAGAGGGAACCTGCTTGCCGCGTGGGCAGCAGAACTAGATGGCGGGGCTGGACTTGTGCTAAAGAGAAGATAAAAACAAAAACATCATTATCGTGCATCTAAACCCTGGGCGCCCCTGCACACCAGGCACAGTTCTAGAGCAATAATTAACATTTTCATAAGACCTATTCCGAGCTCCTGCAAATGGCAGAGTTGGGACGAGGAGTCCCATCTGCATCACAGCTATCTGTGGGGTCCCCTCAGTCCTCTACCCTCTCTCAGCCTCCCAGTCGTGCACTCAAGGTCACACGGGAGGCCAGGATGGAACTCGGAAAGCAGGGATGCTCACCCTGACCACGGCTCCTCAAATCAACGCTGTCCTCTGCCAGGTAAATAAACCGCAGAGGCAGCACACACCAGCAGATGTAGAAGAACCCTGAAACACCTCACGGCCGTCGATCAAATGGAAATAGAGAGATGGACAAGGAAATCCCCGCTGCCCAGAGAGTTCCATTTCCCAGGCCAAGACGTGGGTCCCAAGAAGCAGAAGGAGATGCTCACCATGGAGGCAGCTGTGGCCTGGTGCAGATCTTCCGTCCAAGGCCACAGAACAAGGGAAACACAGAAGCATGCAGAGGTAACCCCTAAGAAAATAAAAGCCATTAATAATTGGGAGGCCGAGGCATCTGGGGCCTTCAGCAGGGCTTTCCCCAGGAGTCCATTTAGAAACTCTAGCGCTGAGCGGAGAATTCTAAGAGACATGAAATGGACCAATGCACAGCTCTGCCCTTAACCTGGCTCACAAAGACTCCACGCAAACAGAAACATGCACTTCAGAAACCAAGTAACTCGCAATAAATCTTCCGTTCAATCAAATACAGTAACGAAGGGGGAAATAGCCAGAGAGATAGGAACATCAAACGCAGTGTTTTCAAGCAAAATACATACAATTAGTAGTTACAGCTAAAACTGGGATAATTGGAAGAATTTAAATCTAAACTGTGCGTTAGGTAACAGAATTAGATTAATGCCAAACTTCCTTCTTTCAGCTGCGTCTGTGGTAACAGAAGGAGCACGCGGGATCTGAGAGAGGGCGCAGCCAAGTACTTCGGAGTGAAGTGGTGCGGTGTCTCCAACTTACTGTCCAGTAGTTTACGAAAAAGTACAGAGGGGATGATAAGGCAAGTAAGCCAGAAGGTGCCTACAGAAACTCAGTAAGATCATAAGAATAATCACTTATACTCTTCTTGAAATGTCTGCAGGTTTGAAATCATATTAAAATTTCAAAGCGTCCCCAAGCCCCCAATACAATGAATAAATCACAGAGGTGACAGGAACACCGCCCGCCCGTGATCAGCATGCATCACGATGTCCCTGTGTGCCGTGGCCCAAACACAGGAAGATGCCAGGCTGGCTCCCTGCCAGGCTCGGAGAGCTAACAGGGTTCAGACCAGGTCCAGTGAGGAGGCTGAGCAGAACCAGCCCAGAGCAGCATCTGGAAGGGCCGATCCAAACGCAGCATCTGGAAGGGCCGATCCAAACGCAGCCAGCAGACGCCTGAGCAGACAGGGGCGTCTACGCAGCCCTCCGGGCCACTGATTCTGCTGCACACACACACACACACCAAGGGCAATTTGTCTAGCACTGTACAGCAACCGGGCACACACACACACGCGCGCACACACATACACACACACATGCATACTATGGGAGGCACGCAGAGGCCACCCACGAGGAGGGCACAGGAATTCTCACTGGGTAACACTCGAGAAGCCAGGCAGCCAGTTAAACCCTGCAGAAGCCGGTGAAGCCAGGCTCAGGACCACACTACTCCGCCCAGCTGGAGCATACAAGACGCATGTTGCAGCCACACCGCTCCGTTTTCACTCTGCAAACACAACTTCCCTACGGTTCAGTTTGCAACTTAATCACATACAGAGACACCATTTGGGGAAAAGGGAAACCCTAGCAAGACATACTTAAATAAAAATGCGTGCCTCCCACCAAAGATACAAATGAAAATAGGAGCGGTTTCTTCCTTAACAAGCTCGGAGACAAACACAGACACTTGTCAGCCCACTGGGTCATGAAAGTCATCGTGAGCTTTGCTCGTTACTAGGGCTCTAGCTCTGGCGTGCTATAAATTCTAATTAAACAAACAAGGGAAGAAATTGAAGAGGAACAATGTAATCAAATATAGATGCTCTATTTAGACACAGCAATGTTAGCATAACAAGCAAGTTATAAAAAGAAAAGGGAAAATAATTATTAAACAGATGGGTGCTGAAAAGAAAAGTTTGGTGTTTTTTTTTCTTAAGCACAAAGCCTTAATCTGAAGCCAAGAGAGATAAAGATAAACAAGAAGTTGCCCTCCGTGGCCAAAGAGCATAATACTCAGGAAATTAAAAGAAGCCAGTCTAAAATACTGATGGCAGCTAATATGAACCCAGCATCCTGATGCCAAATGAAACATTAAAGCAAGTCCGCTATTTTTAGGTCTTTGTATCTTGGTGGTTGTATAATGAATCAAGATGTGTCCTGGCAAACTCACTGGCAGCCTGGAAGATATTTGTTTTCTTACCAAAAATAGTTGGAGTCTCCTAAAATGTGGAACGGACACAGAGTGACCAGAGCACTTGAGGAATCTGGCTCAACTGCTGAGTCCCCGGAGACGGCGGCATGTCCCGTTATACAGGGCCGCGGAGCAGGGGACAGTGGTGAAGTCATCACATGGGGCTTTGTCCTTAGTGTATGAGACATGCAGCTCTGGGTCTGGGTCCTGTCAGAGGTCACAGGTCAAGGTGACCCACGGCAGACATCTCCTGCTTGGAATCTGGGACATTTCTCCCTCATCTGCACTTCTCCCCCAGGATTGCTTCCCCACTCCACTCCCGGGACCCCAGCTTCACTGGAACCACTGTGCTCCAGGGCCAGGCCAGGGCTCAAGCTTTGCAGACAGTCCCACCTGGGCCGGCGGTCACCACACTGGGCCCCAGCCCCCTGGCTGACAGCGTGAGAGTTGGACCCAGCAATCTCTGAGGTCCCTTTGAGCTCTGAAACTGGAATCGCAGTGGGCAATTCTGGATTCCAAAAAGAAATCAGCTGCGGACCTCCTGCACACCTGGCACCAGGGTGAGTGAGCAATGTGTTTTTGTCTGGCCAAGCCTCACAGTGACACCTGGCTGGCCACAGGTGGGCAGACAGCTTTGACAGTCCAGGTCCCGACCCCAGGTCCCAAGTGGGACTGGGCTTTCACAGCACAGCAGGTCACTTACGTGGAGCTCAGGGAGGACCCCAGGACAGCCCTCCCTGGAGACGCTGGGTGCTGTGTTATCAGGGGACCAAGGAACTCAGGGGCACAGTTGTTTACCTGCCCACAGAACCCAGGGACGACAGCTTCGATAACCGCTGCTGTGTGCCAGGACCTCCTCTAGGTCTCTGCCTGACTTTCTCACCGAAATCTCCCCTCCACCCTGTAAAACAGGTTATAAGACCCCTCTACTCAGACAGAAGAAACTGAGGCACCAGGAGGACAGAGAACCAGCATTGAAACCCTGGCAACCTGGTTCAGAGCCAGTACGCCTGTGACAAGGTTTCATTGCAGATACAACTGTACAGCCTCAAGGACCACTAAGTCCTCAAACTGCTGTCCTGCTTTGATTCCATTTTTAAACATTTGATCTGGAAATGATTACAAACACAGAAAAGCTGTAGAACAGTACGACAAGTATATTTGAACCATGTGAAAATAAACACTTGCCGGGCGTGGTGTACACATCTGTAATCCCAGAACTAGGAGGCTGAGGCAGGAGGACTGCCACCAGTCTGGGGCCGTGAGAGCTACATAGTGAGTTGAAGTCCGTAGTGAGTCCCTGTCTTAAGTAACAACCACCAAAGTGAAAGAAAAGGCTGGCATTAAAGATCATCACTCTGTGAACACCTCAGTGAGTTTATCCTATGTCCACAGTATGACTGGCCGGAGCTGCAAAGCTACACAGAAACCTAACCACCCCGGCGCTGCCCAGGTTCACCTGTGCGGCCCGGGAGCAGCCTCGCCAGCAAAAGGAGCCAGGCCCGAGTCACAGGCTCCATTTCGTGTCACATCTATTCAGTGCCCTTCGACCTGAAACAGCTTCTCAACCTTTCCTTGACTTTCACGACCGCAGCGTTTTTCGAAGATGACAGCCTGGCTACTGTGAGGAATGGCCCTCGATTAGTCTTCCTGGGACATCTGCATGATCCCACTCGGGTTAGGGGCTCCGGCGGGCACCTCACAGAGGTGGCGCTGTGCTGCCTCTGCCCTTGGTGAGTGGCACATGACTTCGATTTGCCCCTGACTGGGGCCATTCACTGGAGACACGGGACAGCCGCACATGTGTCCATCACTGGTTTCTCTTTTGTGATCTGTTAGTATTCTCAAGGTGTTACTTTGAAACTGTGTAAACATCCCGTTCCTCAGGAAATGTTCAGGTTACACGCTGGTGATTATTTATATTAACATGGACTCAGATTTCTATTTTTTTCATTTAATTTGTTGTCATTTTTTAAGGCTCGAGTCATTTCAGATCCGGCCAGCAGGAGGCCCCTTGGGGTGGCGTCTCAGTCCTCCTGGCGTCCTTCATGGCTCTTCCAGGCTGTTCCCAGCCCACTTCAGGTGCACCCTGTCTGCCCCGGCTCTGAAGTCAGTCAGTCACTGCTTCAGGAAACCAGGTTTCCCTTGGCAGAGGACAGCGCTTAGGAGCCAAGATCAGCCCCTGGCTGCTGATGGCTTCTGCTCACTTGCCACCATTGCCACC
Source organism: Dolichotis patagonum (assembly GCA_004027295.1). Lineage (NCBI taxonomy): Eukaryota > Metazoa > Chordata > Mammalia > Rodentia > Caviidae > Dolichotis > Dolichotis patagonum. Next base: position 31,774 of record PVJX010002814.1, on the reverse strand, counting down.
ACAACCACCTTTCATCCCTCTCAGGTTTCAGCGTCTGTGACTGTGTGGGCCCGGTCACCACCCAACTTGGGCTCCAATGTCCTGCCTGAGCCTCCAATGCAGTCCCCAGACAACAGCATCACCCAGCAGAGTCCCCGCTGGGGGACTCAGAGCATCCGAAGCTGCCCCGGGAAGGAGCAGGTCACAGAACGCAGAGGGGGACGTGCGCGCCCAGACCCGAGTTTCCAGAAAACGAGCACAAGCTCGAACCTCTTCACAAGCTTAGAAGCAGTGAAGAGTGAGGTGTCTGCCACGCCAGCGAGGCATTCCCACAAGGGAGGAGCCAGCCGAGGGGGCGCGCGTGTCACCAGCGTGTCACCAGCGTGGTGTGGGAGGTTGGCTGTTGAAGCTGTTCGCTCACACCTCGGCCAGCTCCTCACCCCAAGTGACCATGACGGCTGTGTGCCACGGCTTGTCACTTGTAAAATGACAAGGTGACAGGAGAAGAGCAGGGCTAACAACAGCTCTCACGGGACCCTGCCCCCTTCTCACCCCTACCTCGGCCCTGAGTGTCCTTCTGGTTCCCATGTCAGCTCCCCTCGCCTCCCCGCACACTCGGCTTGACTCCTTACATATCCAAATAATGAATACTGTAATCCCAGTATTGCAATCCCCTGTCTAATCTCCCCCACAATCCGGGAAGTGGTATCTGTAATCCCACTGAGACCTTACTGGAGTCTGGCAAGTTAATTGCAACCTACCCCCTCCGGGGCAACACACAGCGAGAGTAAAGACACCAAGACATATGCAAAGTTAAGGGCAGCTGAGGGGTCCTGTGCCCAACCCCAGGGAGGATGTGGGGACAAAGGCCCTGACCCTAGGCCTCTCCAGAATTTATTATCTTGTGAAGAAGGGAATGAGTGGCTCAAGGGCGAGTGACAGTGAGGATGGCAGGAATTACCGAGTCACTTGGGCTGGCTGGCCAGGTAGGGAGAAAAGCATCTCTGCAAACTGCAGGGAGAATGACATGCAGAAGGATCAGTCTGCGTAATTCAATTAAGGCAGCAACTGGACTGTTTTTGGAGAATGTTGCTTCGGTTTCTGATATGTAAACTTCTGTGCCCTGGGGACTCATCGCCTCTTTACCTTAAGGCTCACACCCAGCTGACTTTCCTGGAGCTGTGTGGCTCCACCATCCCCCTGTGCTCGATCTTTACCGAGAGCACTGTGTGAGGAAACAGGAGACTGTCAGATTGGCCCCAAGACTACATATCAGCACCACAGCTGGCCTTATTTGCATTGCTTAGAGCCAATTGAAGGGAGAAGGGAATAGCATAGCCCACTCTGCACATATCAGTGCATGGAAATAAGACTAATGTTGAGGGATTGTTCTGTATTCAAGGGGAGTTGCTCAAATTGTCTCCGACAACTCCTGTTCTTCAAACATCCTGAGCTCCTTGCCTGCTGGGCCTTTGCACTTGCTGTGCCCTCTTCTTTCTCATGAAGGCCTAGGCCCAAATGTCAACTGATGGGAATTCAGACCCATCCTCTTCCTCACTCGGATCCTCCCCACCTCATCCTTTTCTGATGCCACTCCCATGGTTGTACTTGGTGGCATGTGAGTCACAGACCTCTGCTCCCATGAAAATAGAAGCCAAGAACACAGGGCCCCGCGTGCCACCAGGACCTCGGGCTGTGGCTGCTGCGTCACAGGTGAGCAATGGACGTGTCAGGCACAAAGGGACAAACGAGTGCTGGCTGCTCTGTGTGGTCTTGTGAGGCTTGGATGACACATGAGTAAAATGTTTAGCACAGAACCTGTACAGAACAAGTTACCCACCTACAGCGCAATAAAAAGGGTCAGGAGCCGGAGTTGTGTCAGGGCTCCGTCCCAGCCAACAGGGTGACCCTGGGCAAACCGTGGACTTCTCTGAGCCTCCGTTTCCTCATCTGTAAACCCTGCAAGGCAGATCAGTGTGTTTCCCAGGGCGCTTCCAGGATTAAGGTTCAGTGGCTCTGCCCAGCTCACAGTCACAAGCCTCAGCCCTGTCCAGTGATAAACTAATGTTTGCTGGTAAAATCTGCACTGCTGAGCCTTGGCAGCGTCTCCTCGGGCACCGTGTCCAGGCACTGACTGCGCCTTCAGCTCAAGCTCCCACACTGCCTTCCCTGCAGAGCCCCCCATTTCCTCCCGTCTCCCACACACTGATTTCCAGAAACAAAACAGAGGCCGGCTTTGGCTTAATAGTCACTCGGCTTCAGCCATAATGAAACTTTTATTGGAATCAAATCTAGATAAATTTCAAAAAGAATAATAAAAATCTGGATTTCATCCGGATCTGCCTTGTGAAATTTAGAGAGCCTTGGAGGAGCTCAGCAGCCACAGAGGCATGGGTTCACCTCCCGAGAGAGGGTCCCTAAAAACCTTAGAGAAGCAGAAGACTGAACTATGCCTCGGTTGTTTTGTTATTTCCAAGAGAAACGCGAAAGCTTACACCTCACCACCAGAGCCCCGCAGCGATCTCTCAGCGGCTTGGAGCCCAGTTCACCCCCAAGGGGCATCCCTGGGCCACAGGGTGAAGAGCGACGCTGCGTCCTGGAGGCAAGGCTGCGTTGTGGCACAGCCTCCCAGCTCAGGTCAGGAGTCTGCATTGGTCCTTCCCCTTGGTGATCGTACCACAACAGAGGTGAACACAAGAGAACACGGAGACAGAGCTCCCCGCTCAGCTTGCGCTCATTTCCTGACTTGCCGAAGCCAGGCAAGCGCCTCTGGCTGCTGGTCTGCTCAGCACCTGGCTTCAGTGAAAGCACTTGAAGCGAGAACCTAAGGGGCTTTCTCACTAACCTCTGAGCACGAGGGTCCTAACCCCGCTTTCCTCTTCTTCCAGATGCTCGCCTCACACCCCGCTCGTCCCTGGTGATCTCCTAGGTCTCCCTGACACACACTAGGTTTCCCACTCTGTCTCTCTCTGGAAACTCAGATCCTAGGTCATGACTGAGGAACAGATACTCTGGATGTTTCTGGCATTGCTTCCAACAGGGAGGGGACAGAACCACCCAGTAAATAAAAGGGGTGGAGAGGCGGAAAGCATCTGAGGGGCGATGGTATCTTAGTTGCTCAGCCCATCTTCCCTGGGGCTTGCTCTTCTTATGAACTTCCCACTGCGTGAGCCACCGAAAATTCAGCTTTTACCTGTAACGGGCTCCAGAAGGCAAGATCCTTGTGGAACAAGAAGCGACATTACTGTGAACCCAGACCAGGTCATAGGAACAGCCCTGCAGTCCCGGGGGGACGGTAACCACCTGGAAAGGCATCAACGCCACAGAGCCCTTGTGACAGCAGCGTGACACGTGGTTCACAGTGTCGCTGACACACAGGCGCAGCCAGGATCCACTTCCATCGAAAGCCTCCATGACAGGGAAACACGTACTTGTCACAGTGACTGAGACTTTGTGTCCTCCCAAGACCGCACTATGTTAAGTCCTTTGTGATGAGCTACGTTCTGCCTTCTTTGATTTTGAATTACTAGTTGTAACTCTTGAACACAGGAAGATGCTGATCACGGCTTCTGGTCACCTCGCTGGCCAGTTTCTGGGCCTCGCTGCACCCTATGCATGGACAGGACAGAGCCCAGAGTCTGTACCTCTAGACAGACCTGCCACCCTGGCATCAGCCATGTCATCCACTTCCTTGTGTACAAAGTCACGACTGCTGCCAAGCTAAATCTTCTCTAATTTGACCTCAGGATACAGGAGCCGTGAAGGTCAGCGCCAGATTCTGTAACCAGTGCCCCTCCACGTTGCATTGTCTCAACCCAACAGAAGATTCGTCCTCCTACATGGAGATTCAAAGCACAGCTCGGACTGGAGCTGATTCAGGGTTTTGGGCTCCTACCAAGGGCACCACGGCAACAGAAAGAGTCAAGGATCCAGCAAAAGTGGGGGGGGCGTCACCCAGGGCCACGCCACAGCAAGTCACAGAAATGCAGGCAGCTGTGTGACCAGGAGTATAGGAAGAAGCTTGGGGAACAGCCACCCCAGCTCTGCCACAAACAGCCTCGGACGACAGCTAAGCATCTGTCCCAGTGTCTGCACATCACAGAAATCCCAGCTGCACACCAAGATAGGCAAGGATGTGCCCGACTTTGAAAGGAGAAGACTGGTGAACGCCAGGGAATCGGGTGTGACACCACATTCATTATAGGGCACGAAAAGGGAGGATGAGATGGCACCGAATGGGAAACAGCAAAAAAAGAGCGCTTCCGAAAGCCTCTCTGAGCAGTGCGTTCACAGCCCCACTTCTCCTTCAGCACAACGGAAGAGCAATAAAAACACTTATTTTTAGAAAAGATTTGCTGTTGTCTGAATTATTTATAAACACTGCAATGCTGTTCTAGTTTATTCTCAAAACACAATTCATACTTATTATTTATTAAAGTGAAATATATTAAAAAAGTAAATTGATAAATTCCATTATATAAAAATAAAAGCTTTCATATGTTAATAAATACCAGAAAATTGAGAAAACTCAAAATGATTATGACCACAAGGTAATTCCCTAAAAATACAAAGACACTGCAAATAATGAAATGATGAAAGGAAGTATTCCTATGGAAAAAGCAATGGAGATTATTGGAAAATCCGCAACATACAGAGTATCAATATAATAAAACAGTGCTGTGGCTGTGTCTAGATGTCCCCCCATAGCCTCATGTGGGCACAAGTGGGGCTTTTTTAGCAGGGGCTGAATCTAGAGTGTGTGATGCTGGGATTGGTTCATGGTGCATGTTAGGATCCAGGGCACCAGGATTGAGGGTGTGAGTGTTACCAGCTCTAAGTAGCCTGGAGAAAATATAAGGGGTAGAAAAAGTTGTGGTTGTTCCTTGTTGCTTTGCTACTTTCTGCCCACTCTGAACTATTTTTCCTCTGCAGTGCCTCTCTGCCACGTATCACCCTGCCTTGGAGCCAGCCAATCATGGACTAAAATCTTTACAAACTGAGAGCCAAATAAAACTTTTTCCTCCTTTAACTTTGGGTGTCAGGTATTTTGTCTCAGCAACAAGAAAAGCAACTGCGAAAAATAGCTGACTCAATAGCAGCCAAAGCACAAAGAAAGGGACTACCCATTTTTTACTGATCAAGTTGGCAAGACTTTTTGTTTTATGGCATGTTTGTTTTTTGAGACAGTCTCTATATAGCTCAGGCTAGCTTTGAACTCACTACATAGTTCAGGCCGGCCTCAAACTCCTGGTGATCCTCCTGCCTCAGCCTCCTCAGTGCTGGAATCATAGGCACATGCCACCACACCCAGAAAACTGTGTTTTAACAGAACACACTAAATCCGAATCACTCCTGTGGCCTACCCACCCGCAGGCTATAACACAGGATGTCAGTCGGTCCGTGACGGGTGATAAACCCCCACAGCAGCGACCAGGAAGTGCACCGAGAGTGTAAGGAATCCGAAGGAATTTTTAAAACGCAAAGACGTTTACTATGGAACCCTAAAGAGCACAGTTCCCGTTATGACAGTGTTATGTGACCCCAGGGCGGCTTCCTCTTTTGGTGAGGATATCTGTCTTTCTTGTCTGGATGGGACAGGAATCGAGGGCCCCCAGGACCAAGCCAAGCAGGTAGATGTGGTCGCCGTCCCCTGCGGAGGAGAAGGAGGACGCAGGTAGTTGGGTCCCTCGGGCCAGGCGCCCCAGCCTCTGCCCGGAGGACACCCCACGTGGTGCTGGTAGTGGCAGAGCACAGACTCTGGTGCCAGAGCCGAAGGGCTGGTCCTGACAGTGGCAGTGGCAGCTACAGAGCTGGAGCCGAGCCAGCAGGAAGTCACCTGGGGCCGCGCTCTCCTGGCCTTGCCATGCCACAGCGGACGTGTGCTTCCAGTACCAGAGATGCCTGTGGATACCACTGCCGGGTTTCACACACACACACACACACACACACACACACACACGGGCTCGCAGGGGAGCAGCAGCCCCCGCACCTCCCTCCTGAGAGCTGCACAGCAATGGGGGGTCCACACCATGGCCAGAAGCACAGCTGAGACCCTGGGGGAAGCGGGAGTCTGCACTCTGCCCCACAGAGCAACAAACGCGGGAGGACGACAGTCCCCACCTCCCCAGCCCCAGACGCTGCTGGCTGTGTACCTCAACTCAGGGGTCTCCCCTGAATACAGAACAAAGGCAGCCCCTCTAAAAAAGATCATCCTACAAAAAAGAAACACAGCCCCAAGTTCTATGCCACCAGCCCCCCGTGCCTTAGAGCAACTGCTCTGGATCAAATAAGACCAACATAACACTTTTATGACAGATAGGTTTCTCCATGACAGAACTTTAGCCACCTGGGACCACATCGTGATGAGCAGGGGTCATTTCCAGGTGACTGTGGCATCACAGCGTTGCCCGGAAGCCTCTGCTGGAGGAGGCTGCTCTTGGCAGCCATGAGATGGGTTGAACCTGCCCAACTCACAGCTCCAAGACGAAAGCATAGAACAACGTGGGCACTGCTGCCCCCCTGCCAGGCTGAGGAGTGGGTGCAGCGTTTCCGTCTGACTCTCCATGTGGCTGTCACTGTCGCACCCCAGCCCTCTGCACCCCTTTCGTGTGACAGAACAAGCACCAAGGTGGTCCCAGTGTGTGCCCTCTCCACGCTGCCAGTGAAACCCCACCTGTGAGTGCCTCCCCTCCAAACAAAATCTCAGCAAAACCCCAAACATAAGCCGAGCAGACCAATAAACGTGCTCCCAAAGCCACTGCCTGGCACCCCCGCCCAGCGTAAGCACCTGCTAAGTCACCCACATTGCGAGTGCCCTGCAGAGGGGGTGCTCCCTGGACCAGGCTGGGGTGACCTCTTACACTCTCACAGCTCAGATATTAACCCCCCTGGAGTTTGGCAGCGAGAGAAGCCCGGGGGAAGCTGTGCTTGCCACCTGTCTCCACAGACCTGGTGACATGGGACCATTCATTCCCTGCCACTCTCACATGACTGGAAGCTACTTTAAGAAAAGAAACAGCACAGAGCTATCCGAATGACAACTCCGCTTTTATGTAAGCTGAGCCCCGAGGGGCATTCTCACTGCACCAGAAGCCGTGGGGACACCGCTCAGCAAGCCAGACAGCTCAGTGCCCTCCCAGCCTAGTGACCACGGGACCATGTGACCCAAGGGGACGACTGTGTTACTTTCCAAAGCTCTTGAGCACTTACTTCATCAGACGGAACCAAATCCTAGAACAGCAAAAGGCCGGAGGAAGCTATTGATTATATTACCTCCCCTGCTTTTGCTTTTGCTTTTGCTTTTGCTTTTGCTTTTGCTTTTGCTTTTGCTGTTGCTGTTGCTGTTGCTGTTGCTGTTGCTGTTGCTGTTGCTTTTGCTTTTGCTATCTCAAACTTTCAGACTCAGAGGATCACCCCAAGTGCTGGGACTGCAGGCCCACATCACCGTGCAGCCACCATCCCGCAGTGAAGACGAAGCCCCGAACGGCCGACACCAGGCAAAAAAGTTTGGTGTAAGCCTGTGGCGCCTTCATTCTTTCCAGCAAGGATCCCCTTCCTTGATGAGCGTCACCCAACAGTGGGTGGTTTTCACTGAGTTTTGCAACATATGTAGAATTCACCAAACCCTTTGGCGGACTGGATCATATGAAACTACCATTTGGTGCTTTTTTTTCTTACAGAAACAATCATTCTCATATGATTTTACCCAATATTTATAACTTTCAACGTTCTATAAAGCAAGTCCAAGCTGTTGTTCATTTTGAGGTAGAGAGAGAAAGAAGGATGGTGAGTCATTTGGCTTAGTCACTTAGTCGCTTAATGCCACTCAAATAATCCCCTAAATCTACAAAATACGATAAAGGAGAAGGAGGATGAGAGAAGAGAGAAGAGCGGGAGGAAGAGGAAGAGGAAGAGGAGGGGAGGAGGGCTGTCCTGTCAACATCGTCTCTCATTAGCTTTGCTATTCCAGTCACTCACTCATCTCCTTGGTAACTGGCCTACCCCAGGCATCTCCAAGCCGACTGCAGCTGTCACGCTGCAGGTAACTTAGAGTGCAGGTCACAGCTCTCCCCGCCTTTCGCTTCTTACTCTTAACAAGGAAGCCAGGGAAGTTTGTGTATTCACTTGACTTGTTTCTGTCCATTTCCACTTTTCCTCTCAATCTTTTATCGGCCACCCTGACCCTCTCATTGGCTCACACATGTGGTGCATCCCTATATTTAACAAGAAAATTGTCACAGTGAAGGACACATCACCATTCCCCCTCAAGACACCCTCCCTACTTGAAACACACTTAGCGCACCATTCGTGCCACTTTCTGGAGCATCTCCAGAAGTCCTCTTTCCTGAGTGCTGTAGCTGCCTCAATGTCCTGAATTGATCCAAAATATTCACCTTTCACGGTTGCTTTGGCTTTAGGGAGATCCAGATCTGGCGCCGAGGGGGACGAGGGCCCACCAGAACGTGTTTATGAGACTGCCTTTCCATCAGGTGGCACTCCACACGCCATTCAGTGTACTTTTTAGCACAGCTTGACACTCAGGAAAGAGCACTTGCAGAGCTGCTCAGGGAGCAGCATGAGTGGCGGGAAGAGTATCTGACATAGCGTATTTCAGGGGCGTTCCTGGCAACATGGCTTTTCTTATAACAAAAATTTTTCATTTAAAAGTTCACCTTTTTATCACAATGAGTACCACTGTGCTGACGTCTTAATAACAAAATCTTTCCTTGCTAATTTTCTATCTACTGCCTGGCCACTCCAGGAGGAAAGATTGGTACTATTCAAAGAGTTCAAGGCTTTTGTGCATGATTTTTGCAGCCCCAATCAGAAAAGCTCAGGCCCAACTAGTTTCCCAGCTGTGTGTGATTACCACATTCTCACACTACGTTAGGCCACGGAGTCACTGCGTGTCGAGGCCTCAAAGCCTACATGCGGTTTGACAGAAACTAGGCCACTCTGAAGAAGGCCTGTTACAGAGTTCTGCCTCCACCATCGCATTCAGTGATTGAACTTTAACAAACAGGAAGAGAAACCACGAGCCCACTGGGTTGAATCAACTGTGCTGGTTACAATGCAGTTTAAGTCCCCTCACCCTGCAGCGAATGAGCAAGATCCTGGCTTAAAATTTAAAAAAATTAAAATAAATAAATTAAAAAAAACAGAGGTCGAGGATGTGGCTGGGTTGGAAGGCTGGGCTCAGTCCCCGGTACCACAGGAGATAAAAATAAAACAAGTAAATCCCCGTGCCATCCACCCCCAGAGCCAAGAGCAGGAGGCCTCCGTGTCCACTGTGACCTTCAACTTGGCCTCTGTTGCCTTTGGGGAATACCACACACACACACACACACACACGCACACATACACACCCGTGTCAAAGGTCATGGCCAGGTGGCCCTGGGTGCATCCTGGGCCTCTGCTCAGAGCTCCCCTCTGCCTGTCCTGAAATGAGTCCTTAAGACCAGACACTGAGAGGCCTGACCTAGTCTCTCAACCCGGCAGCTGACCTGACCCTCTTAGGCCCCCTTCCCCTTTATCGAATACTTGCCTTCTGTAAGGACACCAGCAAGACCTGAGGTGGCAGCAGCGGTCACAGAAAGCCACGCCATCTCATGTTCTACGAGTCTGCATCTGCGGTCAATGGTGACCCCATGCATGCAGGGAGCTGGTGCCTGCACCCAGGATAACCTCATTCTTGCTTTGCCCTCTCCTCTTTCCTTCCCCTCCCTCCATCTCTCAGGCCCCTTCCCATCTCTGTTTCCTGTCACCTCTCATTTATTTTGCTGCTTAGTTGATTTCCACGGAGCTTCTCACAGAAGAGCAGCCACACGCTTGCTCGTGAGGCTACGTGTGTGTTTTGCCTCTTGCCGGCCCCTCCTGAACCTGGGAAGGCGACAAGGAGACCTCTCAGGACAGAAGCGACTTGGACCTGTCTGAGTCTCCCCACGCAGGACTCCAGGGACCCACCAGACAGCGAAGATGAGGATGAGGAGGAGGGTGAAAACCGACATGTGAGTTAAACCTCTCCCTCTTGAAAGCATGGGCGCCAATGGGCTGCTACCCTTGGGGGACTTGGGAGCTCAAGCACCTCCAAGGACCTGGTGGCGGCGGGCAGGGCTGGGGAGGCTCTCGGAGAGGGGTCAGGCGGGCTGGGAGCTCCGCCGCACACAGCCTCTGGCACCGCAGCTCTCGTGTTTAAACCAGCATGCGAACACCTCATGCTGCTCCAGCAAAGCACGAGTACCTGCGTTTGCTTTTCCTCTTTCTTCCCTTAGGACGGCCTTGGGGAGAATAACAGGTCAAGCCCGTGCTCTCTGTGCCCTGGAGGGAGTTTCTGCAGGAAGGAAGGTATCCTCCTGCCTCAGCCTCCTGAGTGCTGGGATCACAGGTGTGCACCACCCTGCTTAGCCATCACTGGGGCGTTTTTAAGTGTCCCCTGTGCCCAGTTCTCCACTGGAACTTACTTTCTCCCTGCCTAAGTACACAATTTAGAAATAACTCAGCATTAGTGATGGGAGGAAAACGTCACTAATGTTGAGACAAAGACTTGAAAGATGGGCAAACTCTTCTCTCTACAGTGAACAATGCTCCTCTCAGTGTCCTTGATCTCAATGAGGCCACCCTGGAAAAGCCAGGGCCCCAGAGTGGACAAGAACTGCAGGGGAGGAACTAGATCTGGCCCGGGCATCAGTTTGTCCACTTACGGTGAACCATGGTACCTTCAAGAGCAGCTGGATATGCTGGGGGTGGCAGGAGACCCCAAAGCACCCCACAAAGGAGATGATGATGACGGGAGATGGGGTGCTGTGGAGCAGGAGCGGAAAGAGGAGGAGAGGGCACAGTGCGAAGTGGCAGGGCTGTGAGCAGCTGGCCCTCTACTGCAATCTGATGTCTTGTGCATGGTGAGGCTGGAGTTGGTGATTTGGGAAGAAAGGAGACAGGGCTGAAGTGACACTTCCGTCCTGTTCCACATCTGGAACAGGCCTCCCCACTGCTGATCCACCCCACCCCACCCCGTCTCTTCCCGACTGGGTCTCTGGAAGAAGCCACCCAAGAAGAGCGCTACACTCCCCAGGAGAATTGCTAAGACCAAAACTAATATTGAACCTTAAATTATAAATGGGCCACCGTCCTCTGCTTGCATGGGCCAGTTGACACCCTGAATGTTGCCTGCATACAGATACTATGTGTGAGAACAGCCTGGGAGAAACCAAAGAGGAGGAGCTGGTGTGGTTCCCACGGGGCAGTGAGAGAAGGAGCCGTGAGGAACTCATGAATGTGACCAGAAATCAGAGCAAGAGACCACAAGGCCATAAACTTCAGTATCATGGGCATCGAGAACGGAGCTCCTGTCCTCCTTCCTGACATGTAAAGCACAAGGTGAGTCAACATCCAAGGCACACATCTATCCGCAGTTAACTGTTTGCTTAACAGCTCAGGAAGGCGGGTGCTGTACCAGATGCAGAAGCGCTAGGGATGATAAATGAAGCCTTCCTCCTTCTCTTCCTCCTCCTCCTCCTCTTCCTTCTTTTTCCTCCTCCTCCTAAGACCCTGAAGGAAATGGAAAGTCCACATGCTTGCTAACTGTGAAGGTTAGTCCTGACCGCCAACTTGATCTCACTGGGAGATGCCAGGAAAATGGTAGAGCGCACTTCAGGGTGGGTCTGTGGGTGTCTCCAGAAAGGGTGGGATCATGAGGGCCCTACCTGCATTTGTGGATCCACCCGTGACGCGATCATAGTTTCATGGCTTTATTGAGAGGTGACAGAGACTTAGGAGATGGGGCCCAGTTTAAAGGGAACGATGCACTTGGGAAGGACATCTGGTCCCTGACCCTTCCTCCCAGGCTTGTTCCCCTCCCTCTCTGCATTCTGCCAGCCGCGAGGTGAGGAGCTTTGTCCTGCCCTACCGCCCTGACAACATCCTGCCTCCCATCAGACCACAGCAAGGAACCGGCTGACCATGGACTAGAGTTTCTAAAACCGTAAGCCAAAGCAAACCTTTCCTCCTTTAAACTGCTGATCTCCAGTATTTGTGTACTTCTTCACTTTAACATGTCACAATATCCCAGCGTTGCACAAGATCTATGTCCAGAAGTGACCAGTGGCAAGAACTTCAGTCCTCCCTGCCTTGATAATCTTCCACCAAAGCCAACTCAAATTTTGCAAGACGAGCATTTGCTATAACAAATCATCATTTTACCTATTTTTTTCTATTGTATAAATAAAGGCATCTTTGAAAAACTTTTATAATTTTATGACCTTTGATAGCCAAACAGAAAAACAGTGCACACTTGCTTTGTGGACTGATCAAGTTTCTATCCCACTCCCCCACTGAGCTAGAGATGACTGTCCCTCATCCCCACCTCACAGGACACAGGGAGGTGATAAAGCATTATGGACCTCTGACAACTAAGAAAAGGCAAGCACAGAAGGCTTTGGGTTTCATGGAAGCCAAACATATAGCTAGAATTAAAGTAACTTGAGGCTGCAGATTTAGCTCAGCGGTATAAGTGCCTGCCTTGCAAGTACGCTGTCATGAGTTCGATCCCTGGTACCAAAAAATGAATAAATAAATAAAGTAACTTGAATCTCGGGGGCTGAAACACACCACACGCCAGTTTTAAATAATTAATAGCCCAGCACTTACATGAATAGTTCAGACACACCAGCTGATGCAAGCAAAATGCAACGGCACTTTCTGCAGCTTTTTAATGTTCAAAACAGCACTAAGAGCCACTTAAACCACCACTGGCTTGCTGCCTGGGGCAAAGGCTCATGTGGAAAGCACACGCGTGTGGGGTAGAATGTCTGTGGGGAAGCACCTTTAGCTACACCAGAAGGGACAAGAAATTGAAAAATAGCACCTCTGGCCATAAGCTAGTACTAATACTCTAAAATAAAACAAAATATGCGTCTACATAAGCACTAAGTATCAGTGCTGCACACACACACACACACACACACCCCGAATCAGTACAGTTGATTGAATGTAGCACAGGGTGGTATAGAATATTTGAACAAAAGCGAACCTTAGATCTTTACAAAAACAAACCCATTACTCTGGTTGAACAGGTCAGCCCACAACCAACACCATCCCTCCCTGCTCTGCAAGGAACCAGATAAACACTGTAAACCACTTCTCTCACGCCCATTTCCTTATTCTGTAGGGCAATTTTAAAATATGCTAAAACTAAGACAAAGCTGCGCACGTCGGAGGCTGGGCAGGCTGTGCGAAGCAGACACCTGCCTCACTCCCCAGGCTCCCCAAGGTCACGGTATCTGCTGAAGCTCCTCGATGTGAGCGTTGAAGCAGGGGCTTCTGAACCCCACCCTGAGACGCCAGCGTAGAGGCTGGAGAGTGGGCAGCGGTTCAAGTTGCCTACCAGCGTCCAGGCGCTGCTTTCGGCAGTGTGGAGATGTCACCTTGAGAACCGCTGCACTAAACAGAAGCCCGCACTCACGCCTGGCCTGACACTTGCAGATATTTGTGGGGCGAATGACCGAGTCCCCTCTAGACTGCCACCAGCCGCTGTAACGTGCGGCTTGACCAGTGCAGATCGGCCTTCCAGGGCTCTTGTGATCTCCCTACGAGATCGTCACGCTGGCCAGGCTTTCCCGGGTCCCTGCTGGGTTTCAGAGGACAGTGTGCAAGCTGCATCGTCTGTGTTTTATGCCTGGCGTCTCCTCCCTGCACCTCATATCCACCCTCCAGCCTGCTTTAGTCCTCGGAGATCAAACAGTGGCTCCCCTGGCCCCCTGGCTTCTGGACACTCCAGAGTCCCCAGGAGAGGAGGGAGGCTGGCGTTAGCCTCCTGCCCTGTGCGATGCTGTGTGTCCACCATGCCGTCACCACCCCAGCAGGCCCGTGAGGGGTGGTCCCATAACAGCCACCTACCCTCTCTACGGCTCCAGCTACTCTCCAAGCCTGGGCCCTCCAGGACCAGAGTGCACAAGTCTCCCAGCCGTCGCTCACCCTGGGGTGCTCCTGTCCCTCCACAACTTCCACAGATCCTGCCCTAACCTTCACAGCCTCCTCCTTGTTGAATTCTCCTCTGATCACCAGTTTGGAAGGATCTGCTACTTCCTCCCTGTGACTGCTGTCCTGAGGGACCTGTCCTCAGGGACCCTTGCTGATCAATGGCCTCCTCTCCCTGGGCCTCTTTCTCTTTAGTGAACCTGCCCTGTCCTTCTCTACCTTTCATGGGGACAAAGTCATTTATTTGAAATCAACTCACCTTTTTGGAAACTCAAATGTTCATATCCAAGTTGGCTGTAGCATTGGACACATGTGATGGCTTAAAAAACGCAAAACTGTAGATGAAACATACGTGAAATTTGTTCTTTAGATTTTCTTTGAAGATTATTTGATCATTTGCAAGCACCTGGAAGACTGAGTCTTCCGTGAGTAGGGTGACGCCACCAGCGGACGGTGCCAAACCCTGTGCGCTGACCTGAACACCACACATTGCTTTCCGGCCCGAGTGAAGACGCAGCCTGGTGAAGGAGGACAGTGTTTCAAAATGAATCGTAAAATTCACCGTGACAAGCGCTATGCGGTAGCGTGAGAGGACACAAGCTAAAGGGCAGGCACAGGAAGAGGAAATCGGGTGCCGGGCTCCGTACTGGACAGCAGAAGGAAAGCTGCCCACGCCCAGCAGGTCGCTGGAACACAGTAACCGCCTCTCTCACCGTGACCAACTCCAAATGTCTTCTACCGGAAACGCCAACTTAAAGACGGAACAAAGAAGCATAATAAGCAAAACTGCTTTGCTGGAGTTGAGGATGGAGCCCAGGGCCTCACACAGCTAGGCCGATGTCCTGATGCTGAGCCCCATGCCCAGCCCTGTCCACGCGCTCAGAAAACCTGGGGGAGGAAATTCCAAGCTAGAAAGGCCCAGCATGCACCACCACCGGGAATGCTTGCAGGCGGAGAAAGAAAAATATTATTACACGTGTTTCCACACAGCAGGACAAGTCGATATTTCCTATTTTTATCCTGTTTTTAGGCAGTTTTCCCGCTGCAGTATGTTTGGAGCTCTCTGCTGAAAAGTAAAAAGAGTTCTAAGACCAGTAGGAGGCAATTTCTGACTTTCAGGACATTTTTGTTGGGATTCTTGTTAAGTTTTCCAAGAATCATTCCAAGTACTCCCATTGCTTTAAAAAAAAAAGCACTTATACAGGAGCCAGTGTTGAACCAGCTGAATTTCCAAAGGTGACAGGTTCATGTGGAGGGAGCAGTGGTGTGGCCTGGGTGGCTCTGGGCCACATCGCACAGGGCGAGGGCATAAGGTTGGGACGCACAGCCCTCAGCCACGCTGGTCACTGCCGCAGACAGGGCCCACTGCCCACTGTGGAGCTGACCACTGTGACATCCAAGCTCGGCACTGGGCAACAGGCATCGAACTCACTTTCACAATGGGACTCAAGAAAGTGGTCAAGAATCGAATGCTGAGGTTAAAAAGCATGAACACAGGACCGAGGAAACAGCAGGTAGGGGAGAGCCAGCAGCTGGCGTCTTCCTCCTCTCCTGTGAGTACGCTGGGCCCAGAGGGTCCCTGCCTTCCTCAGGGCTCCTTCCTTGGGGGGACAGAGCCCCACAGCCACAGAAACCCTCTCCAGGATTCGCACGCTCCGTCACTCCCCAGAGGAGTCCACACACTGTCAGACACACCGGCTGAGCTTTCGGGTTCAGAAAATACACTTCCGGCTATACACAAGCAACCCAACGATCCTGCCTGGTCTCCCCTGGCGTTAGTTTGTATTTTTTTTTTTTTATTGGTGCATGTCTGCGATACACAATGATCACAATGCTTGTGGGGAGAACACTTCATTCTTTCTGTGTCTCCTGTCCCTCCGCCTCCATCTCCTGGTCCCCTTCCCTTCTGCGAGAGGCCTAGCTCCTTGCTTTCCGCCATCTCTTAGTTTGCTCTTCATTTATAATTTAGGTTTTCTGTGGAAGGGAAACCAGGCTCTACTAACACTTGTGTCGGACTTATTTCACTCTGCGTGATGGTCTCAAGGCACATTCGTTCTCCCCCAAATGACTCAAGTTTGTCCCTCTTTGCGGCAGGATGGTGGGTGTGTAAACCTAAACACTCCTATGATCCTCGTGTGGGGCCACAGGAGATGGACAGCATTTGTGTCCTCACCAAGGCCACTCTCCTCCCAGCTCTGATCGCCGTCCTTGTCCTCCTGGCCACCTGTGTTGAGCCAGGTGCCACCTGGAGTGCTTCACCAAGCAGCACTTCGGTCCACCTTCCCACCGGTCTTGGGAGGCGACTTGGGTGAAGCTTAATGCGATTAGGTTACTGCTCAAGGCCACTTGATTCAGGGAACATCCAGGACGTCTGCCAAGCCTGTGAATCCCGCAGCTGCACCCACCATGACATCTGTGGAGCTGGAACCTCACCCTTCTAGGGGGAGCCCATGTTACAAGGCAAGCTGGGGTGGTGAGGGCACTGTGGCTGGGGTTGTCCCTGCGTGAGCCTCCTGATGGTAACCTGAGAGGGCAGGAGTGCAGGTCCAATCTGCCCTCGCCCCGGGCCCTCAGTATAGCAAAGCACAGGGGAGGTGGCCAACAATGGGGGAGGGGCGCTCTCAGTAGAAAACAGTATCTTTGGGTAAAAATCAGATAAAAGTATGCAACTGTCAGAAGCAAAATTGCTGGATTTGAACTCCCTGGCCCCTTAAGAAATAAGGAGGCACTGCCCAGTTGCTTAGGGACCCAAAGGGGGCATAGGATGGTGAGTGATAGGTCCCACAGAGTCAGCTCAGGCAGTACTGGTGGGTACCAAGGCTCACCAAGCAAAGCCCACGGTCCTTCCCTTCTGGAAGGTCCAGGAGGGAGCCGGGCTGCTGGTCACAGTGGGAGGACACTGTGGGCAGCCAGAGGGGACAGTAAGAAACCAGGGGGCATCATCCAGGCAGGGCTCAGTGTAGAAAACCTTCTATCTTTGCTCAAACCTAACCCGGGTCGTACAGCCCCACCCAGGCTCCAGAGCCGGAAGGGAACCGTCCTATACCAATGAGTTAGCGTCCACACCACACTCATCCCACCTCACTTGGTTAAGTTTTCCAAGAATCAATCCAAGTACTTCCACTGTTTTAACTGGGGACAGTAAGGAACGAAGGCAATGTCACTGCTCACGACCACCGGCAAACAGGCCTGAGAAAGATCAGTAATGCTACGAGTTACACAGAATAAAGCCAGCACTGTGGCTTCCACAGTGCCTGAATGTGACGGTGACCAGGCTGGGTAAAGATCCGCAGAGGAGCCGCCACCCAACGGAGACTGAGGCATTCTGGGTTTTCTCAGTAATGCAGAGAGCCCCAGTCTCCTCCTCCTGGAGTCGCAGGCATAGTTTTCTGGTTTCTGTTTCTTGTTTTCAAAGGCTGAAACACACAGGGCTGAGTTAGAATGTGTCTGCTCAACTATTAAAACCGGAGTGAAAGCCACAAACATAAGAGAAAGAAGCTCAATCCATTCCATCTGTGGGACTCCGCAGATCCCGGTCATCTACCTTGCTGGCTGCTGACCCTTTTCACAGCTGGTCAGCACCGCAGGAGACTCCCTGAGCTCACAGCTGCTGCAGGGTGGAAACTCGGTGGGTGGGGCTTCTGTGGGACCGTGGCACATCAGCCCCTTGTGGTACCACACTTGGGGCAGAGGCAGTGAGATGCTGCTTTGGCAAAAAGGTTGGCAGCTGGGAGGAGCAGGGTGCTGAGGCCAGGGCCAGGAGAAGGCCAGAGTGACCCCGCATCCGTGGAGGGAGGAAGCACTGAGCCTTCAGCACCCAGGCTGGGGCCTGGAGGTCTCTCCAAGGCAGGAAGAGCAGCTGCAGAGTCCCCAGCCACAAACCCACTTTCTTCCTCCTCCAGGCTCCCCAAGAACCTTGGCCAGACTTAGCCAGACCCACTCCGGGGGCACGTGGAGGTGGCCACACCTTAGAGGCTGTGCTGTGGTTATGCTGTGCCTTCTACAGAAGTGGCATCTGATCAAAGTGACGGCATGCATGGTGCAAGCACGTTCAGTCCCAGTGGGGAGCTATGTCACAGCTGCCAGGTAAACCAGACTCTAACGACTGTCCTGTGGGCATCAGAGGGCTCTGCGCAGGGACTCCACAGACCCAGGGACCGGCAGAACTATGCAACGGTGAAGGAAGAATCTCAAGGTACCCAGAGCAAAGGGACCAAGATGACAGCGCATTGAGAGGTGATGCAAAAGCAATGGGGGACAAACGGGACTCAAACCACCCTCACTGAATACTTCAAGGGCTCACGACAAGCGAGATCAGCTTTCTCTGAGAGGAAGAAACAGAAATGGATGTTGAAAGGGGAGAGGGTAGATTTCACCAGGAAACCAAGCAAAAGAACTTGGAATGTGTCATGCTGTACAGAAATAGAGCCGGCAACCTGCAGAGGCCACGAGCCACCTGCCAGCGCCCAGCTCAGGGCAGGTGGAGTGGTTCTGAAGAGCCCGGTCATCCCGAACCCCATTAGTTCATGCTTTCCTGCTGCAATCCCCAAGGCTCTGCTAAGTCCACCCGAATCCTGCTTGTGATTAAAAACTAACTCAAGGGCCACTGCCAAGCTGCTGCTGACCTTTCCGCAGCCACCGCTCTTTCTGAAAGAAGTGATGCTTGTCCGGGTCACTGATGTGCAGGTACAGCTCTGAGGCCTGACCGCGCCCGAAGCTGTTTCTCCTCACAGATTACCCTTTCCTCTGGATCCCTGCATGCACATCAGCGCCTCCAAGATAACTTCATCTTGCGTTTCTCCAATTAGCCTTCCACGGAGCCAAGGCCCAGCCTGTTGCTTATTACAGGAATTCCTTAGCCTCTGCTCTGCAGATGTGCACATCTTGGGAGAAATTTCTGGAATACACACATACAAAAAACTTCAGGGGTCCTTTCTAATGTCCAGCTCTGCTTATTGCATTTCCTGGTTTTACTCAGTTATATTTTAGTTTTATGGAGCTAAATGTTTTTCTAATTAAAATAGTATTTTTCCACAGCATACTTTTAAAGAAGGGAAAAAAAGATTTAAAAATTTAATTTAAAATATTTCGGGACCTTTCTTTCCATCACGAAATGAAAGCAATGTCATCCAGACAGTCAACCATTTCAGAAAAGATTAATTTTTCTTACAGCTGAATTAAACAAATGCAATAAGTGCACTGATTTACTGTCCACTCAAGGGGCACCTCTGGTACCCGACTTCCAGCCCTACGGTGAATCAAAGAGGCTTTCAGATCCAATGACCATAAGGAACTTTTCAGCCCTGCATGTACACAGATTCCAGTATCAGGGAAGTTCACCTATTTTTAAAGAGTCGGCTCCATCCCGAAGGAAAAACATCCAAAAGTATTGTGAAGACACAGCTTGGGAACAGGCATCGTGGTCCTGCCCAATGCCGAGGCCTCCAGGTACTTCAGGGCTGGGCAGGCCGACTACAAAACCTCACAGCCCCGCCCGACAGGCTGGAAGCCACCGTTGAGGCAGGCGGGCTCCGCATGAGAGGTTACAGCCTGAACACCCGAGATTTCCTTTCCTGTTCGTACTTTTCGCCACACATAGTGAATACACTCACCATGGGGCGTCAGTGCAGTAGGTATCACAGTTTAGTCCTTTTTCTTTCCCCCCCTCCTCTCTCTTTCCCTCCTTCCCCTGCTTTCTCCCTTCTTCTCTCTCTCTCTCTTTCTCTCTCGCTCTCGCTCTCTCTCTCTCTCCCCTCCCCCCAGATGTACTTCCCATCTGCAAAAGCTCTACCTTCCAAACTGCTATCATCTATCTTTTATTTTGGTCTTTAATGTATTTATAGCTTGGGTTTCTTGCATAAGAGGAATTACACTACGATATTTAACCTTCTGGGTCTGATTTATTTTGCTTAACATTATTGGCTCAGTGTGCATCCATTTTCCTGAAAATGACTCAAGTTTACCCTTCTTAACGGCAGAGTAGTACTCCACTGTGTGTAAACACATTTCTTTATCCACTCACCTGCTGATGGGCACGTCACCTACCTCCAAGGTTCAGCTGTTAAGAGTGGTGCTGCTCTAAACACGGGTGTGCCTGGGTCACTGCTATACAACTCTAACTCTTTCAGTAAGATACTTAGCCCTGTGCCACAGCCTGACAAGAGCCACAAGCAGAGTCTAAAATTCCCTTCATCCCAGAGCTGAGGAGACTTGGGAAGGAACTGCATTCACCCTGAATTTTCATTCTTACCCTACTAGAGGGAGCTTCGTGTCAAACTCACCACACAACTGGTCCCCTGAGGAGCCATCCTGGTGTAAAAGGACCCCAGGACCAAGGGACACGACCACCAAGGGGCAGTTGTTTTCCATCAGCCTCTCCGCACTCGTGCTCTTCCCTTCCCCAACTTCTCCATTCCTGAGAAGCCGGCTTCACTGCGTGCAGCAAAGGGCGTCCTGGTCCTGCCTGGGTTTTGCCTGGGCTCCCCAGCACGTCAGGAAGAAGGTGCTGGAAGGACTGCTCTTCCCACCATCTTCCGCGTCAGCTCTGCTGCTAAGGACACAGCCCTTGCCCTGTGTCCTCGCCAACCTCCAAGTCTGGCCCCCTGCAGGATGAGGGACAGTGGTGACCCCAGAGAGCGCCCTTTGCCTTTGTGGGTCCCCTCGGCCAGAGCTGCACCTTTGGGAATGGTCCTCCCTTAAGCTCGCCCGAATCTTCTGCCTGCGCACGCTCTTTTGTGCCTGGAACCTGTGACATTATTGTTGTTGTCACAGGTTATTTGCAGTCTGCCATTCTTCCAAAACACCTCCACCTGACATTTCCACAGCCCACAAGCACCAAGGAAGCACAGTGAGAGGAAAGAAGCCAACTGTTCATACACTATCTATAAAGCCAGCTCCCTCTCTTCCTCAGACAGCTCCCCATTTCCAGTTCTTCAACCTTCTAACGAGGTTAATGCCAAGAAAAATCCCTAATTAAGACACCACACACACAATCCCCATCGTGCCTGCAGGGGTGAGGCTTCTGTTCCAGGAGTGGTGGTGTAGATGCCGACTTCTTCCAGCGCATGGTGAGACGACAGTTTTAACAAATATCAGCTCAGCGATATATGTCATGACGCTATCAGACGCTACTATTTATAGAAGAAATGACGTAAGCCTCTAGGAACAAGCAAAAGACTGCCACGTAGACAAACTAATGAATGTGGACACTCTTAAGTGAAAAGAGTTTGGAATTGTATGCGGAAGATGTTCAGCTTTTTCTAAATGATTCAAAAACAACTCTCAGAAACCTGAGAGACCCACAAGCATAAAGATGGTCTTTCCATCAGTTGGAAGGGTTTAAGACTCTGAACAACATCCTCTCTCCCCTGCACTCGAAATTAAAGACCAGCCAGGAGCCCTACGGCAGAACTTCAGCCACGCAGAGCTCATGGGAAGAAAACAGGAGTTCTCTGGATGAAGTTTCCTTTAGACAAGCTTAAGATCCCAGACCATACTCCATGGCCAACTGAGTCCCTGAGGGTCACTCTGCCTAGGAAGTCAATCCCCACCCCCACCCCATCATCTCGGATCCCATTTTTGTGGCTGTTTCCCCTCTCTGCTGTCTGCACAGACATGTCATTCCCTTGGGGCTGGAGAACCTCTCTAGACCCCAGGGTTCTAGCGACAGAGGACACCCACAGGGGTATGGGTGTCAGAGCCCTATGGACCGATGGACCCACGGGCACACTGGGGACCACTGTATTTGCACATTAGAATGTCTCTCTATAGACAGGGCCCAATCAGCACCGCTCTGACCCAGCCTTCTGTCCCTGGCTGAGAACTGACCTTCGATGTCTGCTTCAGGAGGAAGGACACCCTCTGGAAGCAGGCTTCCACCTCTGAGCCCTCTCAGCTATGCAGCCCTTAGAGCTCACAACAGAGACCTCAGACCATAGCCGCCCCGTCGGGAGGGGTAACACATGGTCACCTCTGCCTCTCCACTCCGCCAGAAGTCCTGGGCTACTTTTCTTGGGAGGTGGGGTCCATCTGCTCTAGGCCAGCAGAGCTCCCCCTTCCCCCTTGGCCCACACCCTGCATTAGGCATCTCACCCAGCCACAGGACCGGTCCGGCCCTGTCCCTGGGGATGGGCCCAGGAATCCTGAAAATCACAAATGACAAGGCAGATAAAAGGGATCCCACAGGTGCTCTGTGGTTTTAGAACAAGTTAGCCAAGTCTGAGGCATTTTTCCCACCTAAAAGTGGCTCTGAATTCCCCTTCTTTTGCATGTGGAAGGCTTTAGAGACTTACATCTAACAAGATGTGGTGAAAACTTTGCTGGTAACTTACCAGTTTAAGTTAAAATGGCAATATAGTTCATCTGTCTGTCGATCTCTCTCGCTCTCTCTCCTTTTGGAACACAGCCACCATGCATGGAGACAAAGAAGCCGTGGACAGATCCACGTAGGGAGGAAACAGGTCTTGTCTCCCAACCCCCGAGCCTCCCAGTTGACCTGCCACCATATCGGTGTACCATCTTGAAATTGGGTCCTCCAGTTTTCAGTCAAGTGGTTCTGGCTGATGCCATGTGGAGCAGAGACTGGCCTTCCCACCTGGACCAGCTGGGATTAGAGACCATAAGGTATGGAGGTGACTGCTGAATGAAGCCCCTAGGTTTACAAGTAATGTGTTATGCAGTGATCATCAGAACACTTATTGGTAATTCCAATGTGGTATTTATGAAATATATCCTATACTTTTCACATTTTTAAAAACAATGAGGGCCAGGGAGTTAGCTCATCGGTGTAAGTGCCTGCCTGTCAAGTTCGAGGTCGTGAGTTTGATTCCTGGTACCAGAGAGGGTGAAAGAGAGAGAGAGAGAGAGAGAGAGAGAGAGAGAGAGAGAGAGAGAGAGAGAAACATCTTAAACATGTCCTTCTTTGTGGCAGAGTAGTACTCCATTGTAGAAAAACATTTTCTTTATCCATTCATCCATTGATGAGCATTTGGGTTGTTTCATAGATTTAGCTATTATAAACCATGCCAATTATAAACACGGGTGTGCACACATCACTGTCATATGATGGTTTTAATTCTTTTGATACCAAGAAAAGTAACTGAATGAAACGTGTAGTCCTAGTTTTTTGAGGAATCTCCACAGTGATTTTCATAGTGGTTGCATCAGTCTGCACTCCCACCAATAGTGGAGAAGGGTTCCTCTCTTCCCACAGTCCTGCCAGCATCTGTCATTGGCTGATTTCTTGATAACAGCCATTCCTTCTGGAGTGAGACGGAATCTCAGTGTTGTTTTCATTCCATTTTTCTCAAATAACCAAATGATGTTGAACATTTTTTCACATATTTATTTGCCATTTCTACTTCATCTAAGAAGTGTTCGTTGCATTTGAGGGAAAAGCAACTTGGAAACAAACTCAGGACCTCGCACTTGTTATATTCCCAGCTGTATTCATTTTCATACTGGGGGGATATGATTTTTTTGAGTTCTTTATGTATTCTAGATAGTAGTCCTTTGTCTGAAAACAGGTTAAAAAAAATTTTCCTACACTGTGAGCTGTTTCTTTACTCTAGAGTTGGTGGTTTTTCACTGTGCAAAAGCTTTTTAATAAGATGAGTTTAATAAGTTGTTGATTTTTTGTAATATTTCCTGTGCAAATGAGTTTTGTTCATAAAGTCTTTGCCTACACCAATGCCTTCAGGAGCTAAATGAATGCATCTTGAGACCATATCCTTAAATAAATTGGACACATGTAAATTGTGCATTGTTTCTCTGATCAAAGAAACTAAAAGTGAAATGTCTTGGTTACTTTCCTCTCATTGCTGGGACAAATACCTGACACCCAAAATGAAGGAAGAAAAGGTTTATTTAGCTCACTGTTTGTGGAGGTTTTAGTCCATAATTAGCTAGCTCCAAGGCAGGGTGGCATTGTATTGGGGCAACACTTCAAGGCAGCAGCAAAAAGCAACCAGCAAAAGCAACCAGAGCAAAAGAGGGGAGAGAACAAGCCTCTTCTCTTCCCTTATATTGTACACAGACCACACCTCTTCCAGGGTGGGTGTAGCATTCACAAAATCTCCTTGTGCTCCTCTTGCACAGGCTGAAAATATTTACAAAGTAAGGATCTTGGCTCCCTGCTAAGTCTCTCATTTAAACATCTAAGCTTCTCAAGCTGACACAATGTATCAACCATAACAGTAAATAAGAACCAGAATGTATAATAGATACTGTGAAATAGCAAGAAAATGTTCAAATGGGAAGGGTAACTAGGGAGAAAGGAGGGGGGAAGGAAAGAAGGGGAAAATGATGAGAGAAGAAGGAAAAATGGAAACAAAGGTTTTGTAAATAAGGAAGGGAAAAGGGTTGAAGGGAAAGAAAGAGAATGGGGAAAAAAGCATCAAGTTATATCCTATATAGGTACAAATTCCCTATAATAAATGTGATCATTATGAATACCTAAAATGTACCAGCAAACTTAATTTAAAAATTTACCAAACCAGAAAAAAAAAAAGAACAATGAGGAACAAAATATAACAAAGAAAATTCCCCGTGACCTCTTTGACATTTCGCTCAATTCTGAAAGCTATAAAAGCCAGAAGAGGACAGGGGGTGAAGATTAACATCCCTAGGAGCAGAAGCAGACTGCGTGGGCGCTCCCAGTCCTGCCTCTTCTCTTAGGATCCCTCAAATGTTTCCTCTGCCTTCCCAGGCTGCTTGTTTTTGCTGACCAGATGATTTGTCCTTGATGCTTATTCCTAGAAAGACCATCATCAGATCAAATTCTAAAAACGCCCACTCAGCAAGGGCGGAAAAGCTAAAGCCCTGGGGCTCCTTCCTCTCCAAATGATCCTGCCAGCGCTGGCCACATGAAGTACCCCAAAATCACTAGTCAACAAGAGCCCTCCTCTTGCTTTTCATTTGCTGCAGTGGCTCATTTCCTTCCTCCTCTTAGAGGAGCTCGGCTTCACCCTGTGGGGAACTGCACGTCCCGCCCACCCTGCCTGCCGTGGTTACCGCTGTCTCTAAACTTCGCTTTCTGCCAAACCATAGACCCTCCTCCACGTCTCTTTTGCAGTACAACATCTTGCAAATTCATGTTCAAGCTTGATCTCAGTTTTAAAAAAATGTCCTGCCCACGGCAACACAGCAGCCTCGTCTGCTCACTCTTTTGGGGGGAGGGGGTCTTCTAAGGAGAGAATCGTGTCATCTGCAAACAACGGTAGTTTAACTTCTTCCTTTCCTCTCTTTATTCCTTTCATTTCTTTCTCTTGTCTAATTGCTCCAGTTAAAGTTTCCAGGACTACGGTCAATTAAAGTGAGACAGTGGACATCCTTGTCTTGTTCCTGATTTTAGAGTGAAAGCTTTCAGTTTTTGTCCATTTAATATGACGTTGGCTGTTGGTTCGTCATAGATGGCTTTTATCAGATTGAGCGGAAAACCATCCACTCCAATTTTCTGTAGGGGTTTTTAACATATCTCCAGCTGGACTTTGTCAAAAAGTTTTTCTGCATCTATGGAGATGATCATATGATTTTTGTCCTTGGCTCTGTTGATGTGGTGTATTACATTTATGGATTTACATATGTTGAACCATCACTGAATCCCACTCGATTGTGGTGTACAATCTCCTTGATGATTCGCTGCAGTCTGTTCACTAGTATCTTATTGAGGATTTCTGCATCAATGTTCATTAGAGAGACTGACCTGTGATTCTCTTTCTTAGTTCGGTCCTTCTCTGGTTTTCGTACTGGGGTAATGCTTGCTTCCAGGTATGAATTTGGGAGGATTGCTTCTCTTTCAATTTCATTAAAGAGTTAGAGTAGTAGTGGTGTTAGGTCTTCAGTAAATTTCTTGCATAATTCAGCAGTGAATCCGTCAGGGCCTGGGCTTTTCTTTGTTAATAGGTTTTTAATTACATCTCTGATTTCATTTATTGATATTGGGTTAGTTAGGATTTTTATATTTTCTTGAGATAATTGGTAATTCATATGTATCTAGGAATCTGCCCGTTTCTTCTGTATTTTCCATCTTGTTAGAATACAAGTTTTCAAAGTAGGTATAGATCTTTTGGATTTCTGCAGGGTCTGTTGTGATTTCACCCTTTTCCGTCCTAACTTCATGGATTTGAGTCTTTTCTTTCATTTTTCTGACAAGGTTTCCCCACTTAAACTCAGCCCACAGCTCTCCTGCTATTTCTGCGGACTGACTGGCCCGTCCCTTGCCGACTGTCATGTGTCCTCCCAGGCTGAACCGATCATGTTCACCTTCACATCACTCCCCGTCTTCTGTGCTATGTCCCTGCTCTGGGGTTAAATGAACTAATGATGGCAAATGGCTATAAAGATCCTTCCAAGAATAGCTGTCATTTCACAGGTGCCCCACCTTAAGGAAAGCATCTCTACTTGGGCAGCGCTGAGCCCGAGCCAGCCACGGAGGTGGCTCCAAGGATGCTGGGCTCTCCTCTCCTGGGGACTCCTCAGTCAAACGGTCACAGGGCTGGCACCAAAACACATCCTGTGCCAATTGTGTTCAGAGAAATGCATGGAAGACGCTTAGCAGGAGCCGCTCCATCGACGGCACCTAAGGCCAAGCGACAAGCAGGGACCCCTGAGGCACTGGTCACCATCAGAAGTGGCCCTGGCCTGAGCTGTCCCAAACCCTCCCACTGCCTTTCCAAAGCACAGGCTCTGGCCCTCTGGGCAGTGCAGGGTCCAGGCAGGTTGTGGAAAACCCCACGTCTAAATGATACTTGCACAGGCAGCCTGACCGTGAGGAGTGACCTAAATCGCTACACATTCCCTTCCCAAGCTAGACAAATGAAAGTCCACATCTTTTCTCCGACTGAGGAAAGCTATGCTCATGTATCCAATTTGCAAGCAAGTTTGCCAAAGGAAAGGTGGCTTCTTGTCCAAGCTGTGCGGCCACACACTGTCTTGGGCAGAAAACACAAAGCAGACCATGCAGCCGGCAGTGTAGAGGATGAGAGCTGAGTAGTCAAAACAAAAAAAGGAGCATAGGCCAGGACACATGCAGGACTTGAGAAATAGATAAAAAGCAATTTAAATTACAAGTCATTGTGTTTTGTTTTGTTTTGTTTTGTTTTGTTTTGTTTTGTTTTGTTTGGGGAGGGGGTACCAGAGATCGAACTCACGATCTCACACTTGCCAGGCAGATGCTCTGCAATTGAGCTATATCCCCAGCTGCCCAAGTCCATTCTTAAAGAGGCCTGGCAGGTCCCTGTCAGCATCTCACCAAGCCCCGTCTTCCTGGATCTACACTCCAGGCTCTCGGGTGGGCATATCTCTAACTGCCTGCTCAGACAGCTTTTCTCATAATAGGAAGTAATGAAAGCAACCCAAGCCCTGGACCAGTAAGATCTCCCTGGTTGATGGGTGGCTTGGTTACTTTTCTCTTGAGCTGAGACAAAATAACCAACACCCGAAGTGAAGAAAGGAAGGGTTTATTTAGCTCACAGTCTGTGGAAGTTTCTGTCCATAATCAGCTGGCTCCCAGGCAGGGCGGCCTGGCACAGGGGCAACTGCGCATGGTGGTGAAGACAGTGAAAGCAGTAAGAGCAAAAGGGGAGGAACAAGGAGAGAAGACTCTCTGTGTTCCTTATACTGCATGTAGGTCACGTCCACTTGGGTGCAGCACTCACACCCATAATCCCAGCACAAACTCTAGAAGCCCAACTCACTGACCATGTGAGGCTTTGGTGGGGGGCATCCAGACCCAAACCACAACAATGGGCACGGACAGTAACACATAGTTCCCTAGAATGTGGCTTCATGAAAATTCACTCATAAGAAACAAGCACTCCCCAATGTTTTCAAGTTCTTGCTCTATATTTCAGCAAAAAGAAAAAGAAAGAAAAACGGGAAAACTCCATCTATGTAATATGTGACATGAGCACGTGTGCATGTATTTACGTGCACATCCTGCCCCCCCCCAGCCCCGTGTCTGCCCAGGATCCAAGCTGGTAGATTCAGGCACAGATGGAAAATACTCCGAAAAGAAGTCACATCTCTTCTCAGCCTGTACAGACTTTTTCCCATCCCATTCCCTAAACAGGCTCCACAGCAGGGCTATTCCACTTCCTAAACAGGCTTAAGTCTGTGAGCATTTTACTGTCATGGGGGTCCTGGAATAGCGCCCCTCTCATGCGGAGGGGTCAGTGTATAGACAGAATGAAGCATCAGATTATAGTGGTTAAAAGCCAGATTCCAGTTCAAATCCCGGCTCCGTCACTTAGGAGATGGCACCGAAAAATCCACTCTAAACATTTCTCCTTTGGGTTCTTTACCTGACTGATGCCTGAGGGTGTGGCCTTCCTCACCACCCCCTGCTTCCGGGGCAGCATCGAGCTTTTCTCTTCCGGTGTGAAGCATGGATCTGAATGTGCAACAGCCCCCCAAGGTGTCAAAGGTCAAGGTTCCCAGGAGAGGTTCTGTGAGGCAGGCTTGTGTGAGTGCCGTGGCCTTTGGGAAGACAGCGGGGTGTGTAGCTGAGTAGGACATGTCTGCAGAAACAGCAACGCCAGCTAGGAGACGAAGGCTGGGGAGAGGGGCAGCAGGGACTGCAGCCTGTGGTCAGGCTGTGAAGGCCGCTTTCCCGGGGTTTCCAATTAATATTCTCTAAGAGACACAGCAAACATTGGAAGTGACTTTTCTAGCTAGGTTTTTGTTTTGGTTTTTGTTTTGTCCTGTTTTGTTTTGTTTTGTTGTTTTGTTTTGAGACAGGGTCTTACAAGGTAACCCTAGCTGGCCTCAAACGGTGGGTGATCCTCCTGCCTCGGCATCCCAAGTGCTAAGATTAAGCAGTGTGCCATCACGCCCAGTTAGCTGATTTTGGCTTTTCAATGTTTCCTGGAATGCGATCCTTTCTGTGACCTTTGTGGGAACCTCGCTTTTCTGGGGGCTGCATGGAAAGCAACAGAGAGGGAACAATTCAGAGAACATGGCTTCCGATTTACAAGAACAGAATGATCGTAAAACGGCAAATGTCACTGAGCAGAGCATACAGCTTTCAAAAAGAGCTACCAGGGGCTGGGGATTTAGCTCAGTGGCGTAAGCGCCTGCCTTGCAAGCGCACAGTCATGAGTTCAATCCCTGGTACCAATAAAAAAAAAAAAGCGCTACCATCACCCTTGGATGTATTCGTGATCGCTGCCTGAAAGAGATTCCGGCAGTGGACATCCAGAGCCAGGAGACCGCTTCTCCCACGTCACGCAACACCAATTCATCCTGCAGGAAAACAGGAGACTCTACATATCACGATGCTCCCAGCAGCATCTTGAAAACAGATGGAAACAACCAACCAGCCCATCCCAACCGGAGCACGCTGATGGACTAGGACAAAACAACTTGGTATGACCTGATCACTGAAACGACAATGCAGTCTTCAAACATGAAAATTCACAACACAGATGCTGGTTCTGGGAACGGTGTCAGCGACAGTTCAGGCTCCCGAGGACTCTCAGGGGACTCTCGGGGGCCATCCCGTGTGTGGATGCTCCTCCAGGGAAGACGCTGGCTTGGAACCTAGAAGTCCAGATCTGAGCTGGGCCCGGGCATCAGAAGCAGCTTCCTCCAGGCACAGCCTCCCGCCTCTGCTCCATCGCTGAAACCACCAGGGCAACTCCCAGACCCAACAGCCTCCAGTGAACAGCCGACAACAGCCCTCCGCCGCCCACCGTGAACCAGACCCTCAGCCTGACTGCTAACCCTGTCATTCTGATTTCCTCTAGGCAAAAATACTCTCTGCATCTTGGCTTGGCTTTAATTTCATTCCATAAATGGCAGTGGTAGAAAACAGTTTCATTTGAGCTTCAGGCAGAAAGGAAAGTGTTGTCTGTTATTTCTTGAGCGTGGCCAAGGGCACGATGAATCACTTCCAGCTTGCATCAAATGGACAACTTCCTATTTTTACAGAAAAGCTTTGTCTTCTGCAGGCCTGACGATACCTGCCTCACCAAGATACCATATGACAACCCAGCCTGGCCACCACCGACTGCAGTCATCAGTGGCTCCTCATCCCTCATGGAAACACTGCCAGTGGTCCTTGTGCCCACAAAGCCACTGCCCACAGAGCTTTACAGCATCCCCAGGGTGGAGAAGGGGGTAGTCAGCCTTTACCAACCCCATGAATCAAACCTTTCACCTTGAAATCTCATTCTGGCTCCTGAACGGGGAAAGGAACTAATCCAGACATGTGCGACGCTTTGCAGAAGGGGTCTCCCTGACACAAGCAGGAGTAGGTCGTGTGCCTGAGTCTTTCCAGGCAAGAAGGGGCCAAGAAAGTTCAGGGTGGGCCAAGGGGGACTCAGGCCTCTGGGGCCAGCAGAGAGGGAGGGGAGATGGGGAACCTCCAGAGACAGCACCTGCAAAGGCCAAGGGGTACAGGCAGAGCTGGAGAAGGAAGAGGCAGGGATGCCCCTGCACGAGACTTTACAGAGGCCCAGACATTTCACACTGACCACCACCCAGAGCAGAAGCGGGCTTTAGAGCAGGACACCTGGCGGGCACTCGGGGAGCAATGCCACCTGTCAGCAACACCCGTCCAGTCAGCTTCCACTCTGGGGCCCAGCGCGGCCTTGTGCCTGGGGGTGAGCTCAGCCAAAGTCACTGGGGTCCTCCGCAGGCTCTGCTAACACAGCAAGGGCACGACTCCAGCCAGCACCGTGCGGCAAGACTCTTCCATCACACAAAGTACACAAGAATCAAAGCCACCTGCACAAGCGTGTCAGGAGTCCCGTCCCCCTGGGCCAGGCCACACAGACAGACACACTGGCGCCTCTGGAAGCCCAGTGGGCCTGGTCTCGTGCCCCTTTCTTCCCTTCTCCATCAGGAAAGCAATAGGATCCTCTCCCCAGGTCAAGAGGATGCATGAAACCCTATGATTAAAATCACTGCTCAAGGGCTGGGGATTTAGCTCAGTGGCGTAAGCACCTGCCTGGGCAGGTGTGAGGTCATGAGTTTGATCCCCAGAACCAAAAAAAACAAAAACAAAAACAAAAAAACCTGCTCAAATATAAATTTGTAAAAGATATTAAATCACATAGGACACCCAGTGCACCATGGGTTAGCAAAGGAAACCGGCCAATAAGGAGACCAGACCCTCACTCGTGACAGATGGGCAGGGCCTCCCAAGCTGCTCCACCCACAGATTCCTGGGTGGCCCAGGCCCCAGCCTTGGGCTGAGCAGCAAGGGCACTGACATCTGTACCTGACCATTGTCAGGAGTGATAACGGATGGCCATGGGGACTGAAGAGTTGACACAGTCAAGGCATGGCAAGGTCCTGGGGCAGGACAGCTGTATGACTAACTCCTGGTGACACTGCTAACATCGTCCATACAGAGGACCCCAAGGGGCTGCGCCAGACAACAGCAACGCCCAGGACTAGCATGCATTAGTTCAAATCATTTACTGAGTTAGGGTTTTGGGGGTGCTTTGTTTTTTGTTTGATGGCACTGGAGAGTGAACTCAGCACTGCAAAGCGAGCTATACCTCTAGCCCTTTTTCATGTTGAGAGGGTCCTTCCACACTGCTAAATTGCCCAGACTAGACTTGAACTTACCATCCTCCTGCCTCAGCCTCCCACAGTGCGGAGATGACAGGTGTGGCCGCCACACTCGGCTCCTTAACTGAGTTCTTGTGAGCACTGAGTAATGTGCTGAGTGGTTTCAAGGCCTCTCTTGCCTCATCTCCAAAATGACACTATGAGGTAAGGATGCTTACTACTATTCCCGTCTGAAAACGCAGGCACCTGGATACAGAAAAGTTAAGCACCTTGACCAGGACAAGGCCAGGCAGCCTTCCCTGCA